>JACXGM010033213.1:0-12422 GCA_016801145.1 Umbra pygmaea
CTCACACACACACACACACACACCACTCACACACACACACACTTCTGGACACTTGCACACATAAACATAAAACATATAATTACACATAATTACACACATACTCACAATTTCAAAGGCATTTTCCACCACAACACGGTCACACACGCACACATGACAAAGGGATGCTCACACAAAGAATTTGATTAACAACTTAAAAAGTTCCCCTTCACTGAGCATGCAGTGCGTGTGTGTTTGTGTGTGTGTGTGTGGGTGTGTGTGTGTGTGTGTGTGTGTGTGTGTGTGTGTGTGTGTGTGTGTGTGTGTGTGTGTGTGTGTGTGTGTGTGTGTGTGTGTGTGGGTGTGTGTGTGTGTGTGTGTGTGTGTGTGTGTGTGTGTGTGTGTGTGTGTGTGTGTGTGTGTGTGTGTGTGTGTGTGTGTGCGTGTGCGTGTTCGTGTAGGTGTGTGTGTGTGTGTTGAAAACATAAGCTTTGCCTGCTTTCCTTACCTGCCACCCAAAATATGGATGCTTCAATAATACACTGCCATGAGCAGCTTGATCATTTATTTGTTATCATATATTGTGGTTTCAAATGTTTTATTTGCTGCTAACATTTAAGAAAAATGTTTTGAAACAGGATTATGCACTACTTTTGAATGTATAAAACAGAAGTAATCTGAATTGAAAATGAAATAAAAAAATCAACTAAATTCAAAATAAAAAATAAAGGAATTAGTTGCACAATTATCCCATTATATTATTATTATAAACCAAAGCCTTAGAAGTCGTATTATTTACAAGGAATGGGATGTACATTAGGACACAGACATGCTCTCTGTCTTAAAATGTGTATTTCTAGTGACTGTTTTTAGTCATTATGGACGTAGCTGCAACTCTTGGCAAGTATAGACATATTCCATAACAGAGTGTTTTCTATAGTACAATAGAGCATTCTATTACCCTGGTTCTAATTTCGACAGCTACTCAATCTTATATCTCCTTAGCTGTCAGTGTAGGCTGTTAAGCAGCTTAGCGACCGGCTAAGTGAATTGAATTGAATCAAAAATAAATCTTCCACCATACCACATCATTGAAATAGACAAGAAGCAGTCATGTTTGCCAAGAAGACCCAATCCCCAGTCCGCAAAAAAATAAAATAATGCTTTTCTGTCTTGGGCATTGTGGAAGCTAATATTTGATTTCTATGTACAATTTATTCAATGTTCAATTCTGTGTATTTGGAATATTGATCCAGTATAATGTCTTCTCTAACTGCCGTGGTGGTTTAGATGACCTTATTGCATTCCAACACACATGTTTAGGGTAACCTCCTTCTATTTATTTACTGGCCTTGTGTTCCCTCTTTCCTACTTTATCTAGTTTATTGTGCTCTTTTACTCTCTCTTTTCCTCTCTCACTCCCTCTCTCTCTCTCTCTCTCTCTCTCTCAGTCTTCTGCTTTTTCTCATTCCTTTCTCAGGATGTTTCTGTGTTTTTAACACTAGCGGAAGCTTTGGATAGATTCACATCGAAATAGTACTTTTGCTGCAGGGGATTAGTATTTTGTGAGATATATTGTATATTTTTTGATCTGCCAGCAAAACCTGGCCTCCATTTATTTGAGAAATACATGCACAAACGCCCACACACACAAAACACACACATGCTTTAGAGTTGTGAGCTGTTGTAAGTTATGACACTGACTTTATAGTGTGTAATTGTCCATAACATGGTTCCAGTTCAATGAGATGGGTTACTTTAGAAATATATTAAGTGGTTTATCACGGAGCGGGTTTCTGATCATTTACTGATAATTGCTGAACTAGTTTCTAATGGTTTGCCTTAAAACAGGTTTCTGGTGGTTTACCTTTTCTGGGGGTCGGCGTTGCGTAGTGCACTAACTCGCTGCATTGCATGACAGTGTACGTTGTGATAGTCACGGGGAAAAATCACAAAAGTAAAACAAAACGAACTGGTTTCTGATGGTTTACCTTAGTAATGGTTTATTGTCTCATTCAAAATAGAAGCCTTTAGTCAGATCATGCACGGGATGATTACGTTCATCAACTATACTTGCGCGCGTAAATTTACAGGCACCTGATGTTGACACAAGGAGTCTCTGGAGAGCAACTTGGCAGGATAGATAATCTGAGGAGGTTTGCGTGGGGTAGTGGGCTAAGTCGCTGCATTGCAGGACAGTCTACGTCATGACAGTCACGGGTTCGATCCTGACTATGGGTCCTGCAATGCAGTGACTTAGCCCACTATGCCACGCAGACCCCCCCTTAGTACTGGTTTCTGATGGTTTACCTTAATAATGGCATGCTAACAGTGAGTTAATTTGCTACTCAAAGGAAGTAATACAAACAATGATGGAATATTTCTTTCTAATGGGGAGAGAGAAAGGGAGAGAGGTGAGAGAGTGAGAGGGTTTAAAGGGGAGGAGAAGGGAGAAAGAGAGGAGAGAGAGAGGAGAGAGGAGAGAGAGGAGCGAGAGAGGAGAGAGGAGAGGAGAGAGAGAGGAGAGAGAGAGGAGAGAGAGAGGAGAGAGAGAGCAGGACATCCTCTCATTCTCTCAAGGGCAAGCCTGAAACAAAACTGTGAAGCATGTGTGCGTGTTACATTCTACCGGCCTCATCTAAGACTTACATAAATATGCAAGTTTGTGCTTACCAATGTACCTCACGACCAACCTGTGTGTGTGTGTGTCTGTCAGTGTGTATGTTAGTGTGTGTGTGTGTGTGTGTGTGCGCTCATACGCTTGTGCACACAGATACCCAGGTGGGGTAGAGAAGACAGAACTCTTCAGTCTACACGTTACAGAGGACTGAACCTGGCACATCACACTGATGTATCAAAATACAACTGACCCTCCACGCACACACACACAGACACACACAGACACACACAGACATACAAACATACACAGATGCAAAACACATAGACATACAATCACAATCACAGACACTTTAACACACACATAAACACACACAGGCAACAAACACACACAGACACTGAAACACACACACACAGGCACAGAAATACAAACACATACACAAACAATAGAACACAAATTCACACACGGACAAACACACACACAATGGCACACAAGCACACACAAAAATACACAAACACACACAGAAACACACAGACACACACAAGCATAAATACAGAGATGCACATGCAAACACGCAAACATACACACATATCAAACACATACAGGAATCAAAGTGATGCAAATAAAACAGCCAATTAGGACACAAACAAGTTTCCATGGGGATGAAATGGGGACGTCTAATTGGTGGGATAAAAGACAGTGCACATCTGAGCAAGCCACCTGATAAGTCTTGAATAACAACACACACACACAAACACATGCACAACCACACACATCCATGCACACACACACACACACAAACACATGCACAACCACACACAACCATGCAGACACACACACACACACACACACACACAAACAGACAGCATCTGTTAGAGACCTTAAGGGACTAACACACCATCTGTAAGAAAACACACACAACGACGCAAATGCAGACACACACACACACAGACACACGACGCAAATGCAGACACACAACGATGCAAATGCAGACACAGACACACAATGACGCAAATGCAGACACACACCCACACACAGACATACCGGTTCACACAGAGGGACATCTAGGTTTATAAAGGCATGTAATGCATGCAGTCCTAATGGACAGTGCTCCAGTTAACACTGAGCAACCTTAACGAACCACAACAACCTCTATTGAAGTCTGTCAACATATCCACGTGTGCCTGTTTCCTCCAAATTCTCTTTTCCTCAACATCTAATGCAAAACACGTCAGGATGTGGTCCTATACCGGTACCTATACTGTAATATCTATTTTAGAAGAGAATTGTGTTCTCATCCCATTTTCTAAACATGCAAGCCACAGACTTGTTTAGGGTGTAGCATTTTACATTTTATCTAAAGTCACACATAGGTTTCAGTTGGTAAAACCAAATACAGTCTATCCTTTAAATTTTATTCTCATCATCAAAACGTCTTCACCACACCTCTTCTCAACATCTCTTCTCAACAACATTTCTGAACATATATTCTCAACATCTCTTCTCAACAACTTTTCTCAACACCTATTTTCAACAGCTCTTCCTTTGGTAATGTCAGAACCATCAGTGAGGTTTTGATTTAATATCTAGGCCTGTAGCTGTATAACGCTCTATATGCAATGAAGCTAGCTTCCAATGATAGACTTATGACAGATATGAACTGAGATATTTTTAGAGGAGCTAAAAGTTTATAGAGACTATTAAGAAATTCCAACACGGATTATACATCAAAGGACCCATCAATCATTAACCCAGGGCAAAACACTTTTCTGTCCTTGCACCCTGATGGGTTAGGTAGTTGGACTAGTATTCTCAAGTTTGCTGGTTCGATTCCCTGCTGTGCAAAATGTTGTTGTGTCCTTGGGCAAGGCACTTCACCCTAAGTTGCTCCATGGAGAATGTCCCTGTAATTACTGTAAGTTCCACACAAGTTGAATATTGAACAGCAAACCCCAATGTTTTCACATTGGCAATATATCCACACCCTTGGTACTTTTAGATTATTTGATTAACTTTATTTATTTTTGGCAAATTTGCAATTCTCTGAATAAGATTTTGGTAAATTGCATGGATTTTTCTCACTTAATTAAAGTAGCAATCTAGCGGGCGGGACTAAATTATGCTTATGTTAATTATGTCCTAGAATCATGTTTGTTACATCAGAGCTAATGATTAGCTTTTGGGCTAATGATATGGGACACAATATCAGAATTGGTCTGCCTGTGAAAACGTAGACTTAGAGAGATACCTGTAGGCTACAAGTATAACTGTGTTTTGTGTGTTTGTGTGTGTGTGTGTGTGTGTGTGTGTGTGTGTGTGTGTGTGTGTGTGTGTGTGTGTGTGTGTGTGTGCGTGTGCGTGTGCGTGTGCGTGTGTGTGTTACTACACTCTTGAGAATCAGTCCTCACAAATAAGTCCTTACAACTCACAGCAAATCAACTGAGGACATCTAACTGATGTTTACTTATTAAAATTGTTTTATTTAGAAATAGGTTTTAGTTTAGATTCATGGTAAAGGTTTTGGAGGGGTTATGTTAAGGACACTGCTGCCACACTGAAACCTAACTTAACACTGAAAATACTATTTTGAAAGACAATTTTGGTGACAAATATAACTTTCTAAAGTAATTTTGCTGGCTGAAGAATTTCATCAAACTTTTGGTTGCTGATTATAAGCTCTAACCTGCCATCCCTGTATTCAGGTAAACAAAGTAGATTTTTATTGGTTTATAACTAGTCCAGCCTCAAACCATGTCTTTGATTGAAAATATTGATACGATAGAATCACATGACATAAAAAAATTGAATGAAAATGACTTGTTTTGGTAAAGTTTATGGGCTTTTGACGTGTTGTAAATAATCAGTAGTTATCTAGTTAACAGGATTCATCATAGTTGTTATACCTAATGCTCGCAGGAAAGCTACTGTACAGTATGTGCGTAAAGCTCTGGAGAATGCTGTCGATGGATATATTCTGCTTAGTAGTCTACACACACACACACATTCACACGAAGCACGGAGGCACACACTAGCAAGAGGCTATTGACGGTAAATTGATTGATTCTTTAAGCAGTACAGCCTCGTTTTCTGGGTTTCCTTCTCTGCATTCCTTCTCTGGTGTATCTACTTACACAGACACACACTGACACACATACCCAGCCTGGTAGAATACCAGAAGAATATTTTATAATGCTGTGAAAATGAAAGCAAAATTAATTATACAGAACGGTACACAGAGGGAGAAAGTATGGGGTGAAATGAGAGAAACACAGAGAGTAGCATGGGGGAGCTGTGGTAAGAAAGAGAGAGGGAAGTTTATGGGAGAGAAGAAAAGGAGAGAGAATGAGATGGAGTGGGAGAGGGAGAGGGGGGAGGTGAACGAGCCAGAAAACGAGGGATGGGAGAGGAGAGTTAAATGTTTTCCCTGCGTCAAAACAAGAGAAGTGTGAGAATGATAGAGCGATACTGCGTCAGGGGCGGAAAAGGGGCACAAGAATATTAGTAGAGTTCTGAAAGAGAGCAGTGTCCTCCGCCCGCGTGTCGCCCCAATATAACGCCCCTTTGTGTCATTAGGTCTATATCACACACGCACACACACACAGAGGATATTGTCACAGTGACCAGCGTCGCTCTGCCAGACATTTCCCCGCTACTGTGTCTGTCCCCGGCAGACACACTCTCTCTCCATGCGATGTACGTATTAATCTGCCCACACCGCATCCTTAACAAGGCTCACGCTGGTGTGTGTGTGCGTGCTTGTTTCTGTGTGTGTTTGAACGCTGGGGCTACAGGCCCTGTGTTTAGCTGTCCTTTAGTGACTGGCGTGAATGTAAACCGGACTAGATGGGTCTCAATAATCTCTGTCGTCACGTCGTCAGCCGCTAGCAGCTGGAGGTTGTTTACAGTCGGCTGGTGTTGCTGCAGTTAGGAAGTGCAGCTCGGTTTCCACCTCATTTTGTGGACAGTGTGCACAGGTCTGCCTACTGCGGCTTCGGCAAATAGCAAGGCCACGCTCACTGAGCCTGCACATACTC
This sequence comes from Umbra pygmaea, assembly GCA_016801145.1. Taxonomy (NCBI): domain Eukaryota; kingdom Metazoa; phylum Chordata; class Actinopteri; order Esociformes; family Umbridae; genus Umbra; species Umbra pygmaea. Next base: position 6,628 of record JACXGM010033213.1, read on the forward strand.
AAGGCTTTTTTCTATTGCTTGGTCAGTCTCAGTATTCAGGTATTCAGGTATTCAGTATTCATTCTCTGTTTAGGTAGCATGCTAGTTTACTTGAATGGTTAGTTGATTCATTCCATTATGTCAGATAATTCTGTCTTTGTTTTCACATGATTGGGTTTGATTGAGCTGCATTACACTCTATCTATGTCAGTCTTTCAATGCATCATACAGAAAGAGGGAGAATACTCAAGGGAGACGTCGAAACTTGATAGCGGTGTGCAAAAGAGGGAAAAAAGAGACATTTTTAAATGGGAGAGAAGGCGGACAGGAATGTGGTTGTGATAAAGAGAGAGGAGGGGTGGAGAGAAGGATGGAGAGAGGGAAAGATGGATCTTGTTGCTTCAGTCCTGTCACCGGATGTCTCTATGGCCTTTATATTGACTCAGGCCGTTGTTGTGCTCTGCTGGCTAATCCTTCCCACTGCGTGATACACACAGCCTGTCCATAAAACAGTCGTCTCTTCCACTCCATCACAGACGTCTTTGTTGAGACGGACACAAACAGGCTGGCACCCTGCACAATAGACCCCACTGTGAACGCCTGCTTACATATGTGTCCCGCCTTCGCTTGCAACTGAATTCATTAGTCATTGTATGTCTGTATGTATGTGTCTTTGTGCATAAGTGGTGTATCAATGGTTTTGTGTGTGTGTGTGTTGTGTGTTGTGTGTTGTGTGTTGTGTGTTGTGTGTTGTGTGTTGTGTGAGTTACTGATACCTGTAGATGAAGCTGCCACAAGTGCACCCCCCCTTATTGTCCACCACAACTTTGTACAGAGATACAAGCTGTCCAAGGGGCTACACAACTAGGAATTAGAGACAATGAGTTAGGAAGCTAGGAGTTAGGGAGCTAGGAGTTAGGAGACTAGGAGTTAGAGAGCTATGAGTTAGGGAGCTAGGGGCTAGGGGGCCAGGGTTTATGAGACTAGGAGTTATGGGACTAGATTTTTGGTATCTAGGAGTTAGGGGGCCAGGAAGTATGAGACTAATAGTTTGGTGGGCCAGGGGTTATGGGACTAGGGATTAGGGGACTATAATTTAGGGGGTTAGGAGTTATGGGACTAGGAGTTAGGAGACTATGATTTAGGGGCCAGTGCTTATGGGACTAGAAGTTAAGGGGCCAGAACTACGAACAGAGAGCAATCCAAGGTTGCTAGGCCTTAGTGACCTGGACGGTTTGTAATAATGTATCAGATCAGACAGGTACCCTGGTGCTAGGCCTAAGTGACCTGGACAGTTTGTAATAATGTATCAGATCAGACAGGTACCCTGGTGCTAGGCCTTAGTGACCTGGACGGTTTGTAATAATGTATCAGATCAGACAGGTACCCTGGTGCTAGGCCTTAGTGACCTGGACGGTTTGTAATAATGTATCAGATCAGACAGGTACCCTGGTGCTAGGCCTTAGTGACCTGGACGGTTTGTAATAATGTATCAGATCAGACAGGTACCCTGGTGCTAGACCTAAGTGACCTGGAAGGTTTGTGATAATGTATCTGATGAGACAGGTACCCTGGTGCTAGGCCATGTAATGATTTAAAAGTAAGAACTAAAATTTTGAACTCAATTATCTGTTTGACTGGTATCCAGTGTAGAGAAGTTAAAATAGGAGTGATATGATAACATTTTTGACTATCAGTCAATAGCCTGGCAGCAGCATTTTGAACTGATCGAAGACGCCTGATAGATGATTGGTTGGCTTCAAATAAAGTGAATTACAATAGTCAAGTCGTGAGGTGATAAACGCATTAATTACTATTTCAAGGTTCTTTGGAGAGAGAAAATATTTGAATTTTTCAAGACGTCGTAAGTGAAAGAAACTGGATTTGATGACAGAATTCATTTGTTGATCAAACTTAAGGCCTGAATCAAACAGAACACCTAGATTTTTTGCAGATAAGGTGATATGAGAATTTAGTTTGCCAAGGTACGGAATGTTAGAATTTAGATTGAGATTCTATATAATCGTGTTTAAATACAGTTTACAATGGTATTACTAGATGAGAGTGTCATGCACCTTGAGGACTGTTGGAGGATTCTAAGGCCTGTCTTGTAATCTTTATTACAAGAAGAACAACTTGTGGCAGTTAAACTGGACGTTTGTTTATTCTAAACTTGAAGATATTTGCGCTGCGGTGCTCTAAAGCAGCGAAACCTGCCGCTGCAATCTGGGTTCTTAAACAGAGACCCTTGTTTGTTCCAATAATAAAAAGAAACATGTTAAACAATAACTTAACCAAACACATAATAATACTTATGTCTGACAGGTTTTGTCAAAATGTAATTCAAAACTATCCAATGCACGTAGTCGAGAAAGAGGGTGAGAGAGATTAGCCTACCTAACAGAGCAGGATGTCCCGCCACCGACATTAACCAGGGTCAGATGCACTTTGTTTGAGTGGTACATCATTTGAGTCGTGGCCGTGTTGTACTTATACACGGCATCGCAATGTTTGCAGTGAACTAAGTCATTATTTAAATCAAAATGGTCCCACGCCAGACTTCGACGTGACCTCTTCATGATTACTTTTGAAATCAAAATGGAAACTCGCAGGTAACTGAGTATGGCGTCAAATATTGCCCCCGGGTGGTCAAATGTATAATTGCTGCCACACAGTAAAATTATTTTTATTGCTTCAAGACTCACACTACGCAATGCAACCTGCATTAGTTTAATCGATAACAAATTAACGTGATCGACAAAATTCTTAATGATCAATTATCGATCGTCGATTATCCATGCCCATCCCTAAATCAGAATAACATGACAAGTCACTAACCGGACAGGAGACACAGATAAGGTTTACTGAGTTATTTGAGAATAACAAATAGCAAGTCCATTTAATAAGATGCTAAACCTAAGTTAAGGTGACCTGTTGATGCTCATGTGAGACAGTCACGGGTCTGAGGAGATGAGGGTCTTCTTCTAGAAGGTATCTGAACAACAATGCTAAGGCTATATAAACCAGTTCCAATTGTTATTCAGGGCTTCTTCAAGCCCGTTTACTAGTTCCTTGTGCTGAGATGTCCCTGTTCCAGAGCAAGGTGTTACTTTATTAAAGCATTCTATTATCAACCACAACCTGACTCCTGAAACCATAATTTCAACCAAGATCCTCTTAAGCCGCAGAATAATGACCCTTCTTTTCATGAAATTCACTAGGTCTGAACAATATTACTTCAGTTTTATTCTCATTTAAAGCTAAAACATTCTGTGTAAGCCATCGTTTCACTTCCTGAAAACATGCAAGCAGGAATTCTGAAGAACTTTAAATGTGAAGTACAGTTGGGGGTTGTCGCTGTAAAAATGAAATGATACTCCGAATTTAGAAAAGATAGAACCCAGTGGAAGCAAATACAAATAAAATATTATCAGTGCTAAAGTAGATCCCTGTGACACTGCATTACTTGTCCTGTGATACTGCTACAATTGTGATGCTGCTATACTATTCTTGTGATACTACAACACTTGTCTTGTGACTGCTACACTAGTCTTGTGATACTGCTACACAAGTCTTATAATACTGCTATACTAGTCTTGTGATATTGCTACACTGGACCTGTGATGCTGCTACACTAGTCTTGTGATACTGCATGACTAGTCTTGTGATACTGCTACATTAGTCTTGTGATACTGCTTCACTAGCCTTTTGTTACCAAATTGTCAGAATCACGCTAGTTCATACCACAAAAATCTGGACTCAGCTCTTTTCAATAGAGTGTACGCCCACCACTTTAGGAAACATACGCCCTTCAATTGTGTGCAAGGACACGTCTTCTCTTTGACACGGGGACAACATTCAACCACTGAAAGTGGATTCTGGCAATGTCTGTTTCAAACATGTGCTTGATGCAGAACATCCACGCAATTAAGGATCTTCCCCAACTGCGCTTGAAACTTTCATGCCTTTATATTTCCGGTTGTTTACTGACGGGATGCGGCAAAAGTTTTGTGTAACAAGCGTGGCCAGCTGTCTGTGACTTTGTTGTCAGCAGAACAGGAACTGAAGTCAATGGTGCTGATCGTATGCCCTTTGCTCTCAGTTATGGAGGAGCTAGTATTTTCTGGAAAGTATATTCCCTCCCACATACTGGGACAAAGCCAGGACATTGACCAGCTTTTTTTTGTTCAGTTCAACACTTTAAAATGCTATTGTCAATCAGTTGAGCATGGATTGGTAATGTATCTGTCTCACATAAGCTTTCCTGATAACAGATGGAAGTGCTGAAACTATTTGTGGTGTGTTCTTCAAAAGGTGATCTGAAATGCCAGTTTCATTCGGCATTGGTCTGCAGGCTAAGCTTTCTCTTCAAAATTACCTGTTTTCAAAATAATAAAAATAAACTCATTAGATGTACAGTGCATTTTAGGACATATAAATGCACTGTTTTATTTAATGTATATTCCGGATTTGAACATACAGTGTTTTGATTATGAAACCATACATTTACATAAAGCAATCTGTTAAAGTTCAAGGTTCAGGGTAAAGCATTTAGCAGAGCTTGGATATGGTTGTATTGTTATTTATTTCTGAATGCTACAAGCTATCAGAATAACATTAGTATGGATTTGATTCGAAACAGAATACATGTAAAATACATCATATATACAGTAAATACATGAATATGAAGCAACCATGTTACTTAGCCATCGAGCGTTTTGTGATTTGCCAGTGAGGGTAGAGATGTACCATTGGCCGGTGAAGCCTTTCCACACCCACTAAACTGGATTCATTTATCACGATCAATCCAACCCTAGCTTGTGCCTAACAATCTTTTTTTGTAAATATTTCCGACATGCTGCCCTACCTGTAGTTCATGTGATAAAATTGAGCTTGTAAGCTATGTTTGGGGTGGATTAAAACAGAAGCAATTCGACAGTTAGGTTTTTGCATTCATTCCGACTGGTTAACATTAAGGGTTGTGGTTTAGCTGACGGTTACAGAATGTGTGGGACGCAACCAATGAGCCTCGGAGGACCGTGCCTACCCACAATGCCCCTGGCACGTTGCAATGCCACGACACATCCAGCATCAATACCCACACGGCCCCTGGCAAACTGAAAGCCTACTGCACAATCCCGCTAGCAAGCATATCAAGACTTATTTCTGGGTCTGCAAGAGGATAACCAGAACTCTGGGGACTCAAACAGCTGTCCAATCTTGCCTCGTAACTGGTGCGAGCTGCCGGGCGTGTGCTCATAATAAATTGTTGCATTTAGAGAGACTGTTTTCTTGCCCCCCCCCCCGCCCCACATACACACACACGTCCATTACACAAAATAGCTAAGTTGATCCATTTGTTTGTCCTCTGCACTCACATCTCACAGCCCCTTTCTCCCTCCCTCCCTAAATCTATCCAGCCTCTTTTGTCCCTCATTGTTTCAGTTCATGTTGTGTAACTGGACATTTATACCACACAAAGAGACATACTGCTGGCTGATTCAGAGGCTCTTCTCTCCCTGAATGCAGTGATTTTGTTTGATTGTGTATCTGCAGGCGTACGAGGTACAGATGGGACAAACCGGTAGCTTAGTGAGCGGCCATGTGTGTGAGTGTGTGTGTGCCGGAGTAGCTTAATCACAATGATTTTGATTGTGTTCATGAATGGGAACGCTGATCCAGCTTCCACACTCCAGCTGCATAAACAAACATAAGCACACCTTGTCATCACCGTCACAGCTGCAGAACAAGCTTCCTGCTCAAAGAAAGAGGCTGAGGACAGTGTGCAGGTCCTGTGTATTAGAAGACAGTGTGCA
>JACXGM010033214.1:0-12360 GCA_016801145.1 Umbra pygmaea
TATTGAACTGTCATGGTGATTGTTGGTCTATATTGAACTGTCATGGTGATTGTTGGTCTTTATTTGCAGGTTCACTCTCGCTCCCCTGTGGCATCCAGACTGGATGCTCTTGCTTGTGTTTGCTCACACACACCTCACTGTCACAGTGACTTTGGGGCTACTGCTTGTTCCCAAGGTAACCCACTTTTTTTCTTGATTAGTAATCACTACATAAACAAAATTGGATTATATTTTGATCACTCCAACCGTACATCTCAGAAATTCAATGGAATTACGTTCTCAGGGAAGCATTTTGAAAAAATGAATTACGTTATATGCCAACATGTAAAATTTTCTTTTTACGTTTCACCTTCACTTAGACAGCTTTATTGGTCAACGTTTTGAAATTATGTTGGTCTTTAACGTAATTGCTCTATTTCGTTGTGCTGGCTATTCCATACATTGCCTAGCGATTCTGATATATTCAAACATTTACGGTTATGGTTAAGGTTAGGCCTGACGTTACTGAGGTTAAGTTTAGGATTAAGTTTAGGGTTAACATTAACTAAAAGAAAACAACAATCGCTGTCTTGAAGAATAAAAACCTATTTAGAAAATCCCATTTGGAAATGAACTTGCGATCCCGGAGTGAAGGTCGGTTACTTAAATGCCCATTCACTATCACACTATTTAACACGGACTAAATGCACAACCTCTGTTGTGCTCTTTGTCACACTCCTTCATATTTCACGTAATTGTCCTTGTCATATCTTCATATTTCACACAATTGGGCTTTACAAACTAGTTCCCTGAAAACGTAATTGATTAGATGTAGGGCTGGATCACTCAAATGCTAATCTTTTCAGTGTTACGGACAACATTTAAATACTAATTGATAGTAATATATAACATGTCATTTTTTATGTAAATCCTTAAATATATAGAATAATAAGATACAAACAATTAAATTATGCCTGTGGGCAACAATTTCCGTAATTTTTTTCTGTGAATAAATGCACCATAATATTTTAGTTAACATCCCACTGTCTGTTTTGTTCCTGCTCTTGTTAGTTTCTGTCCACGGGAACTCAGGCGAGAGATGACATTGCCACTGAAGTCTATGAGGAGGAGCTGGACATGGGGCGTTCTGGATCTTACCTAAACAGCAGCATTACCTCAGCCTGGAGCGAGCACAGTCTGGATCCTGAAGACATACGAGTGAGCTGGCCTTCCCACTTTCAGGCTGTTTTGTGTGAACAGGGTTGGTTTGGGGTTTCTCCAGAATTCATGTCAATTCAGGAGGTATACTGACTTCAAAGTCAATGATTTTAAAGGTGCACTTTGTAGATTGAAAACAGAACAATGTCCCTATCAGTGACCAGCTTCCAAAAGTTGCAGAACATGTACTGTATTGTCATGATTAAATTCTGAAATATCAGGTTAGATGGAACAATGATTTCCTACACAATGCAGTACATGTATTGCCACTTCAACAGGAATTGCAATGAGGACGTGACAAGTCGATGGACATGCACTGATTTGTATTTAATATAGTTTGTGCATTTTAGGCTGTGCTTTATATGTATAACAAAGCCTTCCATGTTAGATGGAATCATTATCCAATATGCATTGGGTGTTTTTTTCTTGAAAAGTGTAAATATCAAGAAAATAATAACTTGAAAGCGACATGTAAGCTGGTCTTGTAAGCTGTTCACTTCAACAAGGTACTTGTAAGCTGGTCACTAGAAAGAGAAAATAGTTCTAGCAGTAGGAACATATTGAACTGGAATTAGGTTTACTTCCTGAAATTTCAATAACCCCAACCCTGGAAAGCACCAGTTTGGTAAATCAACTTTTCTGGCAAACAAGCAAAATGTTTTTCTATTCACATCATTTACTCACTCACCTCCTTGTGCCACCATTGCAGGATGAGCTGAAGAAGCTCTACGCACAACTGGAGGTCTACAAGAGAAAGAAGATGCTGGCCAACAACCCTCACCTGCAGAAGAAGCGCAGCTCCAAGAAGGGCCTGGGCCGCTCCCTCATGAGGCGAATCACTGAGATCCCAGAGACCATGCACCGACACGGTAGCCACGGCAACCGCGAGGACCGCGATCACGGGATCACGGGACTAAGCGAGCACGGGAGCAACCGCAGCACCCTTCGACGGAACCCCTTCGACCCGTCTCACTCTGGTCACAAGCCCAAGGAAGACACTCTGAAGAACAAGGTCCTGGCCCTGAAGAAATCACACAGCTACGACCACGTCTCTGACCAAGGGGAGGAACCTGCCAGCGGAGAGGGCTTAGGTGGGGACAAAATGGCTGCCGGGGAGGGTTCCTTACTGGGATCCCTTATGAGGAGGCAGGCGAAGAAGTCCCCCGAGCCCGCCCCAAAGGTGGAACAGGTGGAGTCCGCTGAGTCAGTGCCCTTGGTCTGCAAGTCGGCCAGCGCGCACAATTTCACAGTGGAAAAGAAGCCCATCCACCTGAGGACCTCCATCATGCAGAAGTCACTGAGTGTCATCACCAGCGCCAAGGAGAAGATGCCCGGACACAACAGCAAGACTCAAACTGTGGAGGATGCCGGAAAGAAGGGGCTCAAAAGCCGCGAGGGAAGGATGCTGTCTGAGGTGAACGAGGCAGAGGAGATGGATTGCTACCCGAAGATGATCATCAGCCAGTCGGTGGAGTACTCCAAGACTCCCATTGGCAAAATGGGCATCATGAAGCAGCAAGTGAGTGGCAGCCAGCCGTCCATCAACACAGAGCCAGGAAGAAATCTGTATGACCTCTCCGAGGTGTGCCCTTGGGATGTGGAGGACCCTCCAACCCCCTCAGATGGAAAATCCCAGAAGCACGTGTCCATTGCTCCGGGTGAGACCACGGGGGTACACGGGGCTGGTGTTGGCATGGATAACACCAAGGGCTGTCGTTCACAACAGAAGCAACAGAGAGCCACGGGGCAGTCGCCTACAGGCCAACGGCGTTCAAAGGACCTGGGGGGTGAGCAAGACGTGGCCAAAGATACAAAGAAGCCCAAATCTCCTAGACCTTCGCTTACACTCAAACCAGAGGTTTGCCCCTGGGCCTTTGAGGAGCAAACGATGTTGGGAGGCGATTCTGACACCATATCCCCAGAGAGAATCCGGCGTAAGAAGAGTGTTACTCCCACCGACGGCAAGCCCAAGGTCCTCCACTCTGACTACTCCAGGTCCACAGGTAGTCTGCTTCAGCCGCCCACCATGATGGTGGACATCTGTCCCTGGGACTACAACGAAGCCCCAGCACCTCCGTCCCCAGTGCAGGAGAAGCACTGCACCAGCCCCACGCCGCACTCCAAGCGGAAACGGAAAGGATCGTGTTCATCTAAAGAGAAGGGAGAGAGGAGCGAGAAGGAAAAAGGTGGGAGATACAAGGAGGAAGAGAAACAGAACAGGTCGAAGGAGAGACATGCCTCCTCCAGCCGGCCTTCGGAAAGACGGCGCGTGAGCCAGTCCTCGGAGGGCTGCCCGGTTGCAGTGCCGATATCCGGGAGACGAAGGAGCTCAACGAAATGCCCCGAGGCGTCTGAGAATAAGAGGGCAATGGCGTGCCCATGGGAGGTAGACGACACGCCCACTAGTGTAGCACAGACAAAGACTTCTCCAGCAAAAGAAAACTGCTTGAGTACTAATTACAAACAACCAGTAAACACTGCCAAAACGGTTGACGTTTGCCCTTGGGATTTTGAAGACAATGGTTTAGAGAAAAGTGCATGATAATTTATTAACGATATACCGTAAATGTTTTGTATTCACCACACTATTGACCTGGAAATTCCTATAGGTAGAAAAGTGTTTGGAACTTTTTTTGCTCTGAACAAGTTGTCCTGTGGTGTCCAAATTGTTTTGTTCAGACACTCTTAAAAAGATTCAAAAAGTGTTCTTCAACTGCCCCCATAGGAGAACACGTTTATGTTTCCCAGAATAATTATTTTGGTTTCCAGTGAGAACCATTTTTTGTTCCAGCGAGAACCCTTATTTTTACATATAGAACCCTTTCCACTGAGGATTTTGCATGGAACCCAAGAGGGTCCTACTTGGAACTAACGTTTTTTTCTCTGAACCTTTTTCCCAAGAGTGTAAAACAATGACACTACTGTTAGTTAAAGCATTCCAACACATATCAATTTAGTTCATTTAAAGTTGTGTTGTTAGCTGTGTAATTATGCAACTCAAAGTCACTTTATCTGCAAAGTAGAGGGATCTGTAGTCAGTACTATATGCTTGTACATTTACTGGTAGTATTTCTGCAGGTTTGGTCACAAAAGTACTAATTGTTGTGAGTGTATTTACACTAAGTCCTGATAACAATATATTCCAGACTGGTTTGTATAAGAGTATATCTGGTGAACCAGACCATTTCTATAAACAAATAGTTGAACATAATGCATCCATTTATTGTAGACTTTTTTTTGGACTGTATTTTGCACCTTTGAAATTTTTGTGAATTGTGTGGTCAGAGTAAGTTCACAGTGTGTGACATTGGGAAGTGCATAGTGTTACTTATGAAGCAAAGTTCACATGTAATGATGCCTTAGGTTTGGCCATTATATATTATGTAAAAGATGTCGATTTCAAATTTTAAGAGAAAAAGTTACATAAGGCCACAGTAGACATTCTATAGCTAACAGAATCTCACCTGAATTGGATCTTTCTGCCAAAAACTCTTAATGTTGTGATTTTTATCCTTTTTCTTTCCCCTCCCAATTAGTCTTGTCGAATCCCCACTAACCCTGCCTTCTTAGCAGCTCTGGAACTCCTTGGACAGATGCGGGATGGTGAGGGTCGCTCACATGGTTCATCCAACCACGTTGCTGAGGCGCCGATTCTTTTCACACTGCTCATCCAACACAAAAGCCTTTAGTCAGATCATGCACGGGATGATTGTGTTCACTAACCATACTTCCATGATTGAATATACAGGCACCTGATCTGAACACAAGGAGTCGCTGGAGAGCGACATGGCAAGGTAGACAATACTACTTATCTGTCCCATAACCTGTTTAGCGATGTGCCAATTTGCACTGCCTTGAGGTGGGGCTTCTGGGCAATTTGGAGAAGCTGAAATCAGACTTGAACCACTGACTACGGTTACGTGGTTTGTCCTGCAAGGTGACGACTTTGCCCACTACGCCACATGGACCCCAAAAGTTCGCGTTCTGTCTGTTTGTCAACATTTGGTTAAAATGCTAATTCAGGTGTAATACTTGACTCACATTATAATTCAATGTGAGTTTCAAGTTAAATGCTACTTCAACCTTAAAGCAACAACAAAAAGCTTAAATGTGTTTATGTGCATTTAAATTCTGATCACTGCACATACATATTGAAGCAGTATTTAATGTAATATCTCTAAAGGTTCCCCTTTGAGCCAATGTTGATTTTTACTTACATAAATACATACATATAACGGCAATTCACTTTTTGTCAGGTCCTTTTTCCCAAATGTCAAAATATGTTTTATTTTTATTTTTGAGGTCAAATAAATTCTGTCAATAATAGCTGTCATATACCAAAAGCAAGGAATGTTAATCTGTTGTCTGTATGTTATATACAGCTGTGAATACATTTTTTGTTTTTGTTTTAAACCTTAACCCTTTGCTCTACCAATTGGGATTGAAAACCTTACATTGAAATGGGTTTTTCCTCCTGTCCTTAACTTTTACAACCCATTTTAGTTTTGCTTTTGCAGAGTTTGGAAAACAGCTGATACATGCTGCCATATTAAAATGACAAACTATGGCAAAATAAAGATAAGTAATGTTTGTCCATAAAAATCAAGCGTCACTCACCGTAGCTAACACAGATGTGTGAGGGTGTGTGTGTGAATTCTTGCATGAATGTGTGTGTCTATACATCTCATCCATGGTATTGCATGAAATACTTTTGTCACATTGTCTTAAGTACCAAATGACTCCTTATTTAAATGGCCATTATAACCTTTCAGTGGAAAGGATCTACTTCACACTACCTCTGTTGAATGTTATTAAATACATTCAGATCCTATTCATTAATGCACACTACAAGCATTTTTTTGGAACATATACTTTTTCATTTTTTCTTCCATTTTTCAGACCGAGCTAATTGATTTGGCAATACTGCTGTATCTAGTTATGCATATTCTACATTTCTGCACGACCGTAAACATACTAGGGTCCAATGTCTCATTGCTCTTCGCAAACCCTGCTGTACCAGACTGTTATGAATTGTTTGTTGATTGAACTTGTACCACTGTTGTATGGTTGATATAATGCTTCATAACAAACTGTTGCATCCATATGGGGATATTTACATTATACATTTATATTGTGTTCTGTTGTAATCGCATGTACATACATTCTTGCCCCATAAACCTGCAATAAATATTTATATAAATGGCAATAGTATTTTCTGTTGTTATTTGACGTGTCTTTTCAAAATGTGCCAACTAACTCAGATGGGTAATACTACAAAGCAGGAGTCAAGCCCCCAATTTGTTCCCTACTGAAAATTGTGGCTCACAGGTACTGAGTTAGCAGCCTCCAGGTCTCTACATGCTACAGACGTGTTTATGTATCGTAATAAAGGTATGTGCTCTAACAGCCTCCTGGTACCTTAGACATGAATGGGGTCAAACCCAGATATTCTAGACCCATATGCTTTTCATCATTCAAGCGATCAACACCAAGCCAACATTATTGTACCACCATTTATTAGAGCAATATTGGAAGAATCTAAGCTGCATATGATAGCCTACAGTTTTATAACATTAAGGTAGAAATATGATATGTTGTACTAAAATAGATTTCCTGCAAGTCAAAACGTTTGACATCAGCTCTATTCTTGAAAGTTAGAGAAAATTAAGATACTGAACTGCTCTTTCTATAAAGTATTTACATTTTTTATAGCTAGCTATCACTTTTATGTCCACAAACTTTATTTGAAATTCATATTTGTTGTACCACAGCAATAAGACGAAATGATATGCATATCACTAGACATGTACTAGACTATTAATGCTCAGTGTTTTTTATATAGAGCAAGAAGTGCGTCCGGCACTGGGGTTAAAGGCAGGGCTTCCTGTACTGGCAAAGGAGAGGGTGGACCCACTACCTTGGCAGCTGCAGATGGCCCAGGTGAAGGGGGCGAAGCCACCGTCTCAGCAGATGCTGGAGGCTCGGCAGTTAAACTGCACCTTTACCTGTTTCTGCTGTTATTTTCCACTTCGCAATGGCGAACTGACTGCAATGTAAGCTTATGCTGGCAAAGAGCTCGCACATTCTTTTTTAAGATCTTCACTGGTTTGGAAAGCCAGTGTAATAAATACTTGGAGCGGGCTCGTCGGCAGTATGCACGAAGGTTCAGCACACATTGTGTCTCCGGCAGTTGAGAACACCCGTTCAATAGGTGCAGAGGAGGCCTGGACACACAAAGTGATGCAGCTTTTTCACCACATAAGATGTAACGTTTGTGGCACTTATCCACATTCTCCACTGTTATTTTTCCATTGACTGCTAACGTGAACAGAGTTTCACACTGCAGTTAAACGCTAGCAGCAGTAGGTTTGCTAATGTTACTTGTGTTAGCAATTTGCGTAACGTTAAATCTACGAGAGAAAAAAACATGAGTAATGTTGTTATTCACCCCAAATTTATCAATTCGGCAACTGTTTAATCATATTTGTAGTGCATCCTCCAATGCAAGAAATTGGGATTGTTTTTTAGGTAAAATGAAGCCACACCTGTGAGTGCCGCTTTTCTGTGCTTGGTGGCGGATAACATAACAACAGCCTGGCTGCCCTGGCAGTACGGTGGCTGGCTGGCCGCTACAGAAAGCAAAACTTGCGCATTTTGGAATCAATCGTTGGAATCGAAACCTTTCGTGTCTACAAGGTAGCTGCCATCTTCGGAAAACAGACTTGATTAGTCAAACCACAAACTCTGTGCTAAGTGAGCTGAAATGTGACTTGGAATCTTCAATGTATTTTGCTGTCATTCATGCAGATCAATGAGCAAGACTTACAGCTGCCAATGCAAAAACACAAACTGCTTACAGTTCAGCTCGAGTAGCACAGCGTTTGTGGCTGATTGATTAGGTCACAAATTGATCAGGATCTTCCCTCACCTGGTTGCCTAAGTCTATTGGGCTCTAACTAAAGGGATAGACCAAAATCCAGCATACAATAGACCAGTGGTTCTCAAACCTCTCCTCGGGCCTCCCCAGACAGGCCATGATGTTGTTTTAACCCTGAAATGTCACACCTGATCTAATCAATCAAAGGCTTAATGTGTAGTTGACTTATTTATGGCCTGTCGTGGCCTGTCTGCACAAGGTGGCCCTCTGTGGAACTGGTTTGAAACCTGTGATTTAGAGTAATCTAGCTATCAAAATATTATTTGGGATCACTTAAAATGTAGTCAGTTCAAATGATATTCACCTCTTGCTGTGTACTGGACTCTTTTTTTTACAAATCCTCCAGGTTTTCAGGAGTATGTATTTCAGTTTGTGAGGATGCTGTTTGTTGACAAACGTTGTAAAAGTAGATATAGAAAAAACAATTAAACAAATAAGACAAATATATTAAACTCAGTCTTTTTTTAAGGAAAATAATCCATTATTACATATTCTTAAGTGGCAAAACTCTGTGAACCTTTGCATTCAGTATCTAGTGTGACCCCCTTGTGTAGTAATAACTTCAACTAAACATTTCCGGTAACTGTTTATCAGTCCTGCACATCGACTTGGAGGAATTTTAGCCCACTCCTCTTTACAGAATAGCTTCAACTCTGGGATCACCAACATGATTGCTTTCCCCAAATGAACAACTCGCTTCAGGTTCTTCCGCTCATAAGACTTTTAGTTATTGAAAAGTGTTCTCCAGGCAGATCTGCCTTGGAGGCAGATGTCATTTGATTGGTTGATTCAAAACTGAGGGTGGACCTCACATGTCATCAAAAATGTGCAAATGAGCATAGCTTTCTAAGTTTTGAATCAAATCTAACCGTACACCTAACCATAACCTTAACCCTAACCTCAACCACACTGGAGTGTTAAAATGTAATCCTGTGCTACATATATGTATATATAGAAAATCGTAAATATAAATCAAAATTAAACTTAATTTAAGCCTGGAGAACACTTTTCAATAACTTTAAGTACTATGAGCGGTTCTTCCACAACATTTTAATCAGATTGTCAGGACTTTGACTTTCCAAAATCTTGCCTTAATTCATCTTTAACCATTCTTTGATAGAACGACTTGTGTGATTACGGTCTTTGTCTTGCTGCATGACCCACCTTCTCTTGAGATTCAGTCTGAGATAGATGTCCTAATATTTTCCTTTGGAATTTACTGGTATAATTCAGAGTTCATTGTTCCATCAATGATGGCAAGCTGTCCTGGCCCAGATGCAGCAAAATAGGCCCAAACCATGATACTCCTACCACCATATTATACAGATGGACTAATGCCTTGCTCACACTACAGGAGTTTTAGGCCGATGTATGCCCAATTTTTCCCTCCTGAGAATCAGAGAAAAAATCTCATTGAGGACCACAAACTCTGTGGTACGTGAGCTGAACTGTAAGCAAATTGTGTTTGATTTTAGTTTGCATTGCCAGCTGTATGTCTTGCTCATTGAGCTGCATGAATGACCACAAATCCTCTTGCCATGTAAGATTCCAACTCACAGTTCAGCTCACGTAGCACAACGTTTGTGGTTCGACTGGTCAAGTCTGTTTTCCGAAGATTGCCCCTGGCTGTAAACACAAATGGTAATGTCTTTTAAACTATATTTCTCATAAACTGTCTGTACACTTACAAAGTTCCCAATGCTTCAGTTTGCATGTAGGGACCTTAATTATGCTATTGTGGAAGTGTGGTGCTATTTTGAGCCTTGTTAGTGGTCTATAATAGCAATTTATTTTTACTTCATCCATGCCCTCACAACTAGCGTTATAAGGTACTAATCAGTTCGCACTAAAACTGGGCACTTCGATTAGCATTAAAACAAATCCCAGAGAATGGTCGACTTGGTAGCAATGTGTTATTAACCCCTAGGTTCATTTTGCGACGGAGTTGTCCTTTAAGAGAATATACACTCACCTAAAGGATTATTAGGAACACCAGTCCAATTTCTCCTAAATGCAATGATCTACTCAACCAATCACATCGCAGTTGCTTCAATGCATTTAGGGGTGTGACATTCTGACAATGTCCATCCTTTTATGGCCACCATGTACCCATCCTCTGAAGGCTACATCCAGCAGGATAATGCACCATGTCACAAAGCTCGATTAATTTCAAATTGGTTTCTTGAACATGACAATGAGTTCCCTGTACTAAAATGGTCCCCACAGTTACCAGATCTCAACCCAATAAAGCATCTTTGGGATGTGGTGGAACGGGAGCTTTGTGCCCTGGATGTGCATCCCACAAATCTCCATCAACTGCAAGATGCTATCCTATCAATATGGGCCAACATTTCTAAAGAATGCTTTCAGCACCTTGTTGAATCAATGCCACGTGGAATTAAGGCAGTTCTGAAGGCGAAAGAGGGTCAAACACAGTATTAGTATGGTGTTTCTAATAATCCTTTAGGTGAGTGTATGTATGACGGGACCCTTACTATGTACCTGGACCCTACATAAAAATGGATGGTATATATCTTTCCACTCTTAAAGTTGTTCTATAGTAATACAATTGCAATTATTTAATGGTATAGCCATGAATAAATAACTGTATATACCAAAAGTTGATATAGACCTACTAGCAGAGAAGAGTTTTGAACTCACAGTGATGGGCAAACAAATCTTCATTGCTGTTCTTCTAGCAGCAAAATATGCTGGCAGCAATCAGGATTTTCATTTTCAAAATAAAAGCCATTGTTGGAATGCCTTACCCTGGAAATCCAGAGTTCTCGCGAGAGCACAATTTGAATTTGCTCAGCAAGTTACTCGGGCACCGAGTAATTCTGCTCATTAACTATGCCCTTGTAGCCGAGCTGCACCAATCACATCGGTGTATCTGATATAGGCGGGCCAGAGGCGTGTTAAACAGATGAGGACAGTGCTGCGACCTCAAAATCATTAGTAAACATTGTAAGATTGCTATGGATGAACACCAGTTGTTTAAAATGGCGTTGGCCACTACAATGAACGAGTTAGAAATGGCTTCTTCTCTAAAAGTGGAACATAAGACGACACTCTATTTGTTCCTTTTTTTTTAAAGGACGTTTTTGCACTTTTGCCGACCTAATACGGCAAGAGTTTTATCTACCTGTTAGCTCCGCCATAGGGGCTTACCGAAAAACCACTGGTGATAGGTCGAAGTGTTATCCAATTGCGTACAGTGAGATTTTTAAATGCATGCTTGGTGCCACCCCTCGAGTTGGGTCATTTTCATTACTCGAACCCAGACCCTTATATCCTCCGGATTTGGGTCTGGATTTTTCCAGGATAGGAATGCCTTGCAACGTGTTCAATTTCAATGTGGCTTTTATTTTGATATATTTGCCAGCATTAAAACCTGCTGCAATAGAACAGCAATGAAGATTTGTTTGCCCATCACTATCGCAAAACTTCTGCAAGGTAGACAAGTGTGACTTGTGTTTTAGTTTCAACTTAACAATTGGTTTTAAATTACTTTTATTAAAGAAAACAATACTAACAAACAAGCTCTAATGCGTGTAGGTAGACATGCCAGGAGTATAGACAAAGTGCATGGATGTTTAGCAATTGTTTAACATGATTGTTTTCTTAACAAAATCCCAAACCAAACAAATCGTGGGGATGTGCATGAGAGAGAAGAGAGGGTCAAGAGATGGAAGCAGGAAGCGCATACTGTACACCATGCAGGAGTGTCAATTCTTAGGTTTGTGCTAGTACAGGCTTAAACAGGTCCTTCTCAAGAAATTAGCATATTGTGATAAAGTTCATTATTTTCCATAATGTAATGATAAAAATTTTAACCTTCAACCTTCAAATAATTATGTTCAGTTATGCACTCAATACTTGGTCTGGAATCCTTTTGCAGAAATGACTGCTTCAATGCGGCGTGGCATGGAGGCAATCAGACTGTGGCACTGCGGAGGTGTGATGGAGGCCCAGGATGCTTCGATAGCGGCCTTAAGCTCATCCAGAGTGTTGGGATGGGACGGTTTGAAAATTTCATATCACGATTATAGTGACCAAAGTTATCACGATTAGCAATATTATCACGGTTTTGTTAAAATGAGATGGAAATGTAAAAAACGAATACACACACTGAAAACATTTCAACAAGTTTTATACTTGGAAATCAACAAACAACAAATACAATTAACAGCTCTAAGCACTTTTTTTTACTATAGTCTACCATT
>JACXGM010033215.1:0-12356 GCA_016801145.1 Umbra pygmaea
ATAGTAGAACAAGCACCTTGTTGTTGGGCGTACAATACAATTATGCAATATGTCTGGTGCTGTAAGTGTGTGTAATCTCTGTGTTTATGCTTGCGTGGTGCCTGCATGTGCCAAGATGTACACAGCCACATCTGAGTAGTTGTAGTACTAGAAGTATTCACAAGTAAAATTGTTTTGCTGATCCTCAAACATAAAAAGCTATTTTAAGCTTAGAGTAAAAAATTATGGTTGGGTCTTAGGGGTTAGTGTAAGGGTTAAGGGAAATAATGCAACAAGACAATGTACATATCTTTATGCTTTAAATGATAGAAACAGCCAGGAAAATAAGAATTTAAATGATAATGAATTTATGTCACAAAATATCCTTAGAAATATAATGTGTGTTTGGAAAGTGTGTGAGGCACTGTCAGGCACTCATATCCTGGCTTGATACAGATGAGCTCATAGTTCAAACACAGATTTCGACATTACCCTGGGTCACTTCAAGCCAATGCCAACAATGTAGAGAAGAGTAAATGAGAACAGGTACCAACTTCACATGTTGGCATACACCAAATCACACATTCTAATCAGGTACTTTATGTACACGTTTGGAAAAGCACATATAGGGACATGCAAATGTTAAGGCCATGATTTATCAAACTTGAATTCAACTGGTCAAACATTTGTTTTACAGTTTTGAATGGAGCACTCTATAGCCACACCAAAGTGATTTACACCCAATCTACCTGTCAAACAACTTTGAACAACTTCTTATCAATCTTTACCTTTTTGCTCAGCGCCTTTTGGAAGACAACTCTGGACACTGCCAACAAACAAATTACAAGATATTTTGAACCTTAAAAAAGAAGCATTTACATTGACATAGATATAATATGTATTTTCATAATTCATCAGAAATGCTGGAATCAAATGCTGGCACTCAAGCATTCCAGATTCAGACATGCTGACAGACCGACCATGAGTCAGAAGTCACATGCCAACTCAGTCGCAACCTCTTGCTACTTTTTACTAAGCAAAATATTTTGAAAGATGTCTTTTCAACGTCTAGTCAATGTCTTTTCAACCACAAAGACGTCTTTTCAACACCTTTTCAATGTCTTTTCAACTTCAATTGCTTAGAGGGCTTGCTTTAGCAATTTCTGATTATACCTGTTACGAGGAAAACCACACGCCTCTCCCTGTAGATTTGTGGGAGGTTCTTAAATGGGTGTGAGCCTATAGAGAGGGAAAGAAAGAAGAGTAGAAAAGTAGTTGTGATACATAGAGACATTAGAAAGGCAAAAAAAAGGGCCATTTATCATGGGCATCCCCATTTCAGCCATTATAATATAGTCAAGTTAAACTTAATTCCTTCTAATTACCTGGTCAGATGGACTCAACATCTTATGGTTGATCTCTCCTGGAGACCCAGATAGAATTGTAATGTTAAACCGATTAAACAGGAACAATGTGGACATCCTTCTCACTTGATTACATTAAAAAGGGGGGTGCCATCTTTGGTGATGTCTGCACCTTCCCAGACTCCAGAATGGAAAAAAGAGGGGATGCAATCTCTTACCTTCTCTATGTTGTGATAAAATTGGTAGATGAGAGAGAGAGAGAGAGAGAGAGAGAGAGAGAGAGAGAGAGAGAGAGAGAGAGAAAGTGGGTGTGTGCTACACAACTGTTGCTCCACTACACACAGTAGAAAAAGGGGAGGGGACACCGAATCAAACAAGAGCAGTGAATCCCTTTTCCCTTCTCAGTCCTGTTCAGGAACTGCTAAGACCACAACCTACTGACAGACACTTGTCACACCTTAGAACCAGATAATCCATATTCTCCCTTCTCCTTGTGCCCTGTTTTCTTAAAACCACATATTTAACCCACCCCTCCTTAGCTGTGGCCATGGGAGAAGACTCGTCGCACGCTGACCGGACCAGCAACAGCAGCAGTATTGTGGTCAACCCCCAACAGTACCAAGCCCAGCAAGACAACATGGACCTCCTGGTGCCCAGCTTCAGCCCCAGCTCCGCTCCCTCCTCCCCCACTGGCACCCTTTCCAGACTGGGTTTGAAAACCCCTGGGAGCCCTGGCCCTGGAGGTCCTGCCAGTCCCACGGCCAAGGACCAGGTGAGCGCCATTACAGTGGTGGCACTTCTTGATAAGCTGGTCAACATGCTGGAGACGGTGCAGGATAACCAGCAGCGCATGGAACAGCGCCAGGCCGACCTGGAGGGAGCCGTGCGGGGAGTCCAGGGCGATGTGACTCGCCTGTCCAAGCACCACACCAGCACATCCAACAGCGTCAGCAAACTGCTGGAGCGCTCACGCAAGGTCAGCGCCAACATGAAAGAGGTGCGGGAGCGGCTGGACAAGCAGGCTACGCAGGTGAAGCGTCTGGAGGCAAACCATGGACACCTGCTCAAGAGAAACCACTTCAAAGTGCTAATTTTCCAGGTAGGAATGGAGGGGCGGGGGGCACGCAGGATTGTGGAGCTTTTGTGTAAGATTTAATAGGTAAATGCAAATGAGGAATGCTCAGAAATATGGGTGTGTTGCGAGGTCAATAGCCTAGTGGTTCACGAGTTTGGCCGAAAGGTTGCTAGTTCGAATTCAATCCGGGAAAACATTTGAAAAATGTGATTGTGCCCTTCAGCATAGCACTTAACCCTAATTGCTCAGCTTCGTATAAGCGTGTCTGCTAAATGACAAAAATGTGTAGTGGTGCATCTTGGGAATAGAGTGAGAACATTGAGAGTGTGCAGGGGGTTGTGAAAGATGGAGAGAAGAATGAGCAAAGAATGTTAAAATTGTTAAATATTTGTTTGGGTGCATACGTTTCAGTGTGGTTCAAACAGAACATTGAAAAGGTCTGTAAAAATGTCAAAGTTGTTTGTTGATGTACTGTATGTGTACATGCCTTTCTGTTCACGCATGAAGCTGAGTGTGTTGTTAGCTAGTTGGTAGCTAATGCAAGTGTCTATAAGAAAGCATGCTGCACTATGAGAAACTGATTGAGCGGGAGAGCAGGGTCATGGTTTGAACATGTCACCACAGTAGGAGTGGTATTTTGAAGAACTCTTGAGTGCTGTTTTTGTGCATGTGTGCTTGCATGTCTGTGTTGATGGGTGTGTCTGGGAACAGCTTGGAAAGATTAAATTAAATCTGTGCAGTTCCTTTATTTACATTTTCTTGAGATTATTTACAACAATACAGAGTTTAGTAACATTTCCATAAGTAGTTGCAGTAGTTGTTTTCATTTGCAGTAGAAAAACAAAATTAAAAAGTAATTAGTCCATATGCAAAACTAAGTGAACCCAAAGTTGCATTGGTTAAAACAAATAGGTAAGTAGAATCACTTAGATAAATAATTGGGTACCAAATCAACAAATTAAAGAAAGTGTTTGTGCATGAATGATAAATAGAGCTTAGAAAACTGGTCAGTTTGGTGATACCCATACAAGTTACTGCAAAACAAATGGTGCTGTGAGTAAAGGAGATCTCAGAGGAGAGCACATCAATCTGGGGAAAGCTATAAAGTCATTGCAAAGAGGTTTGTGCTAAATCATTCCACTGTAAGGCAAATCATTTATAAATTGAAAGCATTTAACATTATGGAAACTTGGCCTAGAAGTGGATGCCTTACCAAAATGTCCTCAAGACCTGCAAGAAAAATAACAATCTGGTAAATGCCAACCCAAAGATAACACCTGGAAATTTAGAGACATTTCTTGCTCTATCTCAGATGACTGTGCATGCTTCAGAAATAGGAAGAAAATGGCATTCATGGAAGGTTGTTAAGTAGAATCCTCTGCTGTTAAAAAAGAACCAAACAACTCTTAACTTTGCCAGTCCATTCTCTGGAAAGATGAGTCCAACATTTACCATTTTGGACAGAATCAAAACTGATATTTTATCCCAACAGTCAAGTATTTGGGTGGGAATGTCAGGATCTGATGCTGCTTTTCTTCTTCTGGACCTGGAGGACTGCACATCTTTAAGGGAACAATGAACTATGAAGTACTGTATAGCAAGAGATTCCTGAACAGAACGTAGGTCAAGGAGCTAAAGCTGGCCCAAAAATGTGTCTTCCAACAAGACACCAACCAAAAGCATTCAAACAAATCTACCAAAGATTTGTGTTTTGTATTGGCCAAGTCAAAGTAATGACCTTAATCCAATCGTTATGCTGTGGCAGAAACTGAAGTGGGCAGTACATGCCAGAGACCCCTCAAACCTCACTCAATTGGATAAGCTCTGTAGAGTAAAAATCCCTCAAAAGACATGTCAGAAACTGATTAGTGGCTAAAGTAGATGTTAACTTAAAGTTATCATTTCTAACGTAGGTGCTACAAACTATTAAATAAACAAAATAGTACTGTGCAAAAATCTTTTTAGTCACTCTAGATTTCTTTTAGAACAAATCTAGTCTCAAAGGTTTCTATTGTGTTTTATCCATTAATTTGTCAGTGGTAAATGTAATTTTTTATATTTAAAAAATTTAATTTGCCAAAAAATGCAAAGTTACAGAGGATAATTATTATTTTATTTTTAATAGTACATACTGTAACTATACACTCATCTGCCACTTCATTATGTACACCTTGCTAGTACTGCCTTCAGAACTGCCTTAGTTATTTGTGACATAGATTCAACATGGTGCTGGAAACATTCCTCAGAGATTTTGGTCCATATTGAAATTATTGCATTAATAAATATATAAAAATATTGTATTGAGATCTTGTCACCGTGGAGGCCATTTGAGGACAGTCAATTCATTGTTATGCTCTTTTAACAACTGAGCCACCACATAAAAGATGTGATCAGGGGATTTTCTTTATAGAATATGAATGATTATATCAAATCTCTTGAATCATTGTGTGAGAATATGCTCTCTAATTATTGGCTATGGCTCGATCTGTGTTCAGGTAGGAAAAGGGTGACTCATGTTGACACAGGCTTATCCCTAAGAGCTACTAGCAACGGATCTTATCTGGTTTCCCAGGAACTACCTCTCTTGTTCAAAATCAACACGTGTAAATACAACACGTTGTCTCAAACTGCATTACACTTGACCAGGGGTTCTTAAACAGGGGGACCTCATTTACTGCTGTTTTGTTATTCTACCTGGCAGTTAATTGCATTTCCTGGTAACCCAGGCCTAAATCAGGGTAGGGTTGAAGGAAAACTAGAAAAACCCAGTGTCCTTAAGCCTAGAAAGTCAAAGCAAACCATTTTCTAGTGGCACATTATCAAACAGGTTTGAGAAACACATTCTTTTCCAGAATGCACTTGTGTTCATGAGTATCATCTCCTGCCTGCATTTACCTAAATGTCTGCACGTGTGTGTTTAGCAGCCTACGGTGGTTATGAAGGTTGAGGGTTTGGTCAACATGACTTTCTGCATGTTTCTGGTAAACTGTAACATTAGAAATGGTAACCAATATTTCTCTTGCTTTATGCCCCCCTCTCTCACACTCTCTCTCTTTCTTTCGCACTCTTTCTGTCTCTAGTTTTTTCCCCTGACCCTTTGTAACCCAAGTCAACCTAAATGTGTGAGCAGCCGTGAACAACCCACCTGTTGTTATCTTTTGAACTTGCAAACTGTTCTCCACACCTCAGAAAACGCTCATAGGATGCCATTATGTCACAGTGCTACAAAGACTGTGCAATGAGTCACAAACTACGCAATTCACTGAGAAAGACATTTTGAGTCTAAGTACACACCCCTCGATTGTCTTTTGTTTAATCCTGGCCTAGAAAATAAGTCTGCACTGATTGACAAATTCCTCCACGCATCGATCGAGAACACAAAGTGCTCTGTACGTGCCATCTGAGGTGGAAATGCCATCGTACTGCTCCAAAGAGCACGCGG
Source organism: Umbra pygmaea (assembly GCA_016801145.1). Classification (NCBI taxonomy): domain Eukaryota; kingdom Metazoa; phylum Chordata; class Actinopteri; order Esociformes; family Umbridae; genus Umbra; species Umbra pygmaea. The sequence goes on from JACXGM010033215.1 coordinate 5,861, forward strand.
TAAACATATACCACTCTGAGCCAAAAGAGCACCGCTGACCAGTGTTTCCAAAACCAGACTGACAGGTTCCTGCCGCATGGTTGCTCCTCTATCCCTAACAAGTCGTAATGAGGCCGGGGAATCTGGAGGCCTTAATTACATTAGTTTTGCCCTGTTGTTTGTTTGTTTTTGTTCCCCAGTGCTTTTCCTGTCTCTATGACATGCCTCCTTGTGGAGAGAAACTTCCATAATTTTCTCTCGTTCCCAGTCACAGAAGAGGAAGTTTCCAGTGTCACACTCTAAACAATGATTGAATGAAAACAACTTCATTTGTTGTTGTTTTTTTCCGGGTTAGCCCAGCACTGGCTAAATGCAGGACCAAAAACAATGCAGGTTATTTTGAACAATTCAGTTGGGTTGTGTGAATAACAACACATTGGGGAGTTGTTTGAATTATCCAAATAGCAGTAAATGATTATTTCACTTTATTCATATTCAATGTTGTTCTAGGATGATGTAATATCTGGTGGTTGTTTTTATGTAGTTCATAGGTTATTTGTAGGAGGTGAGGCCTATTTTAAGTGGGGCTTTTTAGAAAGTGGAATTATTGTAGATCTTGCTGTTTTTGTATATTGTGTACTAAAATGTCATTGAATGTTTTGGTACAATACATATAATAATGATTGTTATTATTTGTGGCAAAAATATATTATTTTTTAATTGTTCACACACAAATCCAAATATACAGATCAATATTTATTTGTAGTACAGTTGCCCCTAAGTCAGCGTCAATAGCACAGCACTGCGCACTTAACTTTACACGTTATAAAGTAAACCCACAAACAAAATGGCCCAATGCCTGCCACCTAGCAGTTGGGCCATCCAAAAAAACAAACATGTAGGGTGAAAGGATTGTGATAATTGGAAAGATGGATAGTAATATAATTGTGGTATGTGACACACAGTCATAGTTTTGTTTCTGCATGTGTGTGAGTATGCAAATACAGACATTGTTGTTTTAGGGGTAGGCAAAGGGGAGGAGCTCTTCTTAGAAACAAGTTGTCCTTTTGAACACTAGAGAAAGTAGACCTTTACTAGTCCCATTTGTCCTTAGCCTGGTTAACACCAGACCCTTCTCAGTTCTGACTGAGAGTGGGTCTGGGCAAGGTTCATTCACAGCCAATTTCCAAAGGGACGTCACCAACGGACGCCGCTCAAATGCCTTTCGGCGCAATTGGATATATCAAACGTTTGCCAAGTCGAGTCGGCAAGACCGCAACAACATCTTTTTTTAGATATGAAGGCTTCAAGTGTTGTTATTTTCTCCGTTTTTAAGAAAAAAGGAAACGTTCAAATCACTTAAAAATGACGCGATAGCTGATTCGAATGAGTGATATTGCGGATGTTCCAATGTAACAGCTATCGTTGTAATTGTCTGCTTCAACCAATGACAGTATAAAGCTGCGCTATCAACATCATATAAAGCCCGCCTCAACGGTTGTGATTGGTGCCTCGATTTGGAAAAATTGGAAATGGGCTTGAATGGGCTCTTGGCCAGACTGACTTGCAGAGCAAATCTAAATTTGACGTAAGTCCGTCTGGGTTCTCCCAGGCTAACATGTCCTATATTACCAGCAATTTTTTTTCACACCTTAACAACCTTGTGTAAACTTTAACTTTGGTCTGTATCTGCAATCATGGGCAGCCTATCTTTGTGGAGATGGAGGGGCATTCTGTGCCCATAGGTGTGAAAACATTCATGAACTTTTAATTGTTTGAATTATTTCTATTTGCGGATTCAAATATGTATGCATGATGTGTGTACAACATTTAAGTTTAGTAATAGGATCAGACGGGAGGGAAGGGAAGCCCTCGGATTGCTTGCTAGGGATGAATTGATGTCTAGTTGTTCAGTATATAGAGTGGTATCCTGGACATTTTTCTATCTTACTACATCAAATCACTTTCAAATCCAAAAGCATTGAATGAAGACATGCCTCACAACCAAACATTGTGCATCCTGAATGTATAACACAACCCTGATGAAAACACAAATACAATGTCAAAAGATAAGTGTTGATGAACACCTAAAAAACATGTTAAAGAACCTTCTGGAGTTATTGTCATTGCAGGGGTAGTTTCTTCATATGAACAATTAAATTGATGAACAATTAAAAATAAGTTCTTTAAAATAGATTTTGGCATTTTTTGTTGAAGAAAGGATAGGGTTCAACCACAGTTGCAATCTGTTCTCAAAGTATCTTTTATTTTTAGAGTGCAATCAATACCAAATTTAAGTAAACTTTGGGCAATTATAGGACAATGGTCCTGGAGAAAGAATAAACTGTATATCCCAACTGCTAAAGTTATAGCGGCCTTTGTTCCTGGCTATTTTATCTCTTGTTTTTTTTAACAAGCATGCTTAAAATGTTGTGTTTTATATAATAGTGGAACACTGGCATTGTATAAAAATGTTCAGACCATGCAACTCATTTATTGCATTTCACTGGAGTTGTCATTGCTTCATTAGATTCTTCATTAGAATCCAGATACATTATATTTAAATAACAGACTTTCACTCTGACATCTTTAGTATTGTCTCCACTGGTGAATGAGGGATTGAGCACTGGTGTTAACGTTTATTTACTTTTATTGTTCACTCCAATCCTTTGTGAGAATTTCAGACACTGTATGTTGGATACACTGTACACTAATACACTGTAATATTAGTTGAAAGATGCAGTGAGCTGTGCAGTGGGCATGTTACAAACCAAAGCTCTCTCCACAGGTCCTAACACGAGAACTGGCTTGAGGGTTCAACCGCGCTTTGCAAGCCTGTAAGTGTCTATGTGTGTGTGTGCAAGCATCTTTCAGGTGTTACGTTTCACTGGGCAGGGCACACTAAATGTAGCTCAAGGCATGGTGATACCACTTACCCTCTCAGAAAATTCTTTGTTTTTTTCACACATTCTAATATGTTTCTGATTTGCCTGAAGTGGTTTGATCAGTGACCACATTCAAAACCTGAAAGAGAGCCTTCGGTTAGCACCAACTACAACAAAACACACTAAAAGACAAATGGAATACCTAGGCTTGTCCAATAAGAAATGCTCAGTATTCTGAAACGTTTTCTGTTGCATGTCTAATACGCATGACCCTGTTTCTGTCATGCATCCTTATATGGCGCTGACAGAGAAAAGTAGTCCTGCCGACTTAATTGAGCGAGTCAGTTTGTTTACCCTTTGGCTCATCTTATTACAATTCAATTTTTTTTCTTCTGGGGGTTCATTCCTCGGCTAATCTGCATGTTTTTGAATGGGAAATAGTGAGAATGTTAGAAAAGACAGGAGGGAGAGTGACAGAGGGAAAAGGAAAACTGAAAGACAAAGAGAGAACAGATAAAAGACAGTAGCTGGGGAGCTGAAGAGAAGAGTCAAGGGCTATTGAATAGAAGGGTTGACAGGAGATATGTGAATGAAATCAGAAGTTATGAAAAGAACTATTAGGAGTGAAAATAAGTATAATACTTTGGATGAAAGAATTTGGAGAGAGAGCGTGAGAGAAAGAAAGAGGTTCCTTTGATTTATTTGACTTAAGGAGTGTTCATTGTTCTTATCCTACTTTATTGCCTTTCACCAATTCAGGTTTGACAACTTTGTGTCTCTGTGTTTGGTCTCATAAGCCAAAGTTACATTGCACAGACTGCCCATGATTCCTCATGTGCAGTGGTATTTGACAACTCCAGGTAACGTTCGGTGCTCTGTCGGAATATTAAAATAAACAGTTGTGGTGGCAAAAAATACAAAATTGTCATCATTTGTCAATATAGTTAGGGATTAAGCAAAAATAATAAAGGTTTCCAAATGCCTTATAACTCAGCAAAACAGACAACAGTGCTCTGATGCCGAAGGACAGTATATGAGTATTGTAATCATGCAGGAACAAATGTATTATTTAAATACAACCTGTTAATTTTGGAGAATGTTGAGACAATTTTGTATTTTGTGAAGGATAGTGTTTAGGTCATTTGCTTTTGGGGGAAAAAAACTGAGAGAGAAAGTGAGAGGGCAGCAGATTGGTTAAGTTCCAGGCGCAGGTGGTGACTTATCTAGAAAGGATAACAGAATCTAATTGGAGGAGAAGAGGCAACTGGGCGATCAAAACAAACTAAAGAGGCTCAAGGTCTCAAAGAGCGAGGAAAGCGAAAACAATAGTCATCCTTCAATGGCCTCAACCCAGATGGGATTCATGTGAGTTATCTTGCTTCTCTTCCTTTTTGATATGTTAACCATGGCACATTCATCTCTACTCCCAGAGCAGGGTTTCAAGGTCTAAATGTTAGGGGCTGAGGAAACAAAAAACAATAGCCCACTTTAAATATTTTTTTGTTTTAACAAATGAGGGCTCTAGGTAATTCTTTGAGTTCTCTGATTAAATTTGACCTCTAAACCTCAACAAGAACTACATTGACAAAAAAGTTTAATAACTCCACAGACTTTTATCGACATAATGTTGATTATATCCTTGTCATTGTTCGGAAACAATGCTGAAGATAAAACAAGATAAATGTGCATTCATGGCTGGCATGTCAACAGGATTCTTCAATACGACTTTGAATGCCCCAAGAGTTGCATTTGTTACAACGTTTGACGGTTTAGATGAATTGAGCATTATGTGTTTCGTAATTGCAAAAGGTAGCCAACCAGTTTGACTTTGTTTTCTACTGTCGACCCATTTCAGGAGGGGTGGGAATGTCGCACTGAATTTTACCATCCTGTGTGGGCACTTTAGGGGAACAAATGGGGTTGTATTGACTGGTAACATGATACCTTCATAGCAAGTCTATAACGGTTTTCTTTAGTAGATGTTTACATCTATCATGACAGTTGAGGATACTTTTAACTATTTATAGATTAATTAGATGATTCATCATGTTACAGAGCTTTATTTGCCGGTGTTTGTGTGTGTATTTATTTGTGTCTGTGTGTTTTTTTTGTAAACCAAACAAGGTGTGTCTTCATGTGTTGACATACATGTCTATCCTGTCCAATGTCATCCCTCTTTTCCCAATTCCACGGCCATGCACTCTATGTTGGACGAAGGCCCTGGCCAATCACATTGCTGACCCCTCCATTTCCTTCCTTCCTGCAACGTGGTTGATGTGGGAGGGGATAAAAGTTGTGCAGCACCAGGGTTGACCCAGTGGAATCTCGCAATGCCTTGCAGTGTGTTAATCAAAGCACATGCAGATAAATTCAAATTTCCCTGGGAAGTGGCTCTGGGTTTATTATGTTCCAGGACAAGTGGGTGTGGTGACACCAGCGGTGGCGTTGGGGGCGTAAATAGGCCCAGCACAGAAAAAACAGATGAGAACAAGGAATGAGAAAAAGGTAAAGAGAGATATACAGCAACGTCAATGAGTGAGAGAGAGAGGAGGTGTGAGATAGGAGAGGGGAGGAGTCACAGTAGGAGAGGGGAGAGTGTTCCAAACATTAGATGACATAAGTTGTGTGTTGCTTCTAAAATAAGGTTAAGAACAGTGTCATAAGCTGAAGGAATATCTAGGTGAAAAGCATATGCAATTGATTTTTATAATACATTAATAATGTCTAGTTTTTTTCAGATATTTTTACCTTGCTAGTATTTTTGACATGGCGCAGTCCCACGGTAAAATGAACGCAACGGAAACACAGCTCTGACATCCTGTTCCCGTGAAGGCAGCACGGAACTGCGCCTCATGAAGCTGACTGAAATAGTTACACCATCTCCTGTTACAGTGGCATAAACTGGCAGGTTTTAATGTTGCAGACTACCGTTTTGAAACTTTAAACATGTATTGTTGTAAATCTTCAGTGTAAACTCTCCTTAAAACCAACGCCCCCGAGGGCTCCTCAATGCCCCCCTTTCCAACATATTGCTTCCAGAGCCCCCCTGTCATTCTCTGAACACCTCCTGGGGGACAGTACCACCCCGGTGAGAAACACTGCCCTAACAGAACCACTACCTTGCAGCCCTGATGGGTCTAATTTGTCCATGTAAATGACGTTCACATTAATACATTGGTGCAGGGCTTCCTTTAAATGTTCTCTAATTCTAAATCACATGGATTGCTTGTGACTGGAAGCTGTGATGTGATTGGTCTATCCATATGACATACAGATTTTTATAATGATAAAACAGCACAACACATTTGCCAAAGCTAGGATAAATAAAGGGCTTTGTTCTTCTCATACTGATGATCGAATAGAGAGAACAGAACGCTGATGACAGATTTACCTCCACCGTCACTGGAAGCAGCATATCCTTGGCATCCACTTGATTCCACCTGAGTTGTGAATCATGCAGTGCGTGACTTAGAAATGCTACTGGGTTTTAGGTATATGCAGGTTAAATAAAACAAATAGGGGTATCTATGGTATTTCATTTAGTTTCTCCTGGTCATCTGGAGTTTATTGTCATGTATTTATTGATTGGTTGTCTGTGATTGTTTTACTTGTAAAATAAATAGGTTTGTTTT
>JACXGM010033216.1:0-12358 GCA_016801145.1 Umbra pygmaea
AACGTTGGGTTTTGAAGTCAATCCGATTTTCATATCCAACTAAAATCAACCGTCTGTCCAACGTTGTAGGTTGACGTCAATAAAACGTTGGGTTTTGACGTCAATCCGATTTTCATATCCAACTAAAATCAACCGTCTGTCCAACGTTGGAGTCCAACGTTGAAATGATGTTGAACTGACGTCCGGTGCCTGCTGGGATATATGAACAGCTTAAAAGTTTAATTGGATTTGAGATCCTACTGATGTGATATTAAACAAAATTAAGCAATGACAAACTTTACAGATTTGAGGTTCATTGACCCTGATGTCAAATGAACAACACTTATTTTAGGTCGACTAATTCTATGTTGACTGATTTCTAGCACAGGTACCAGACTGTGTGCTGACTGAATTCTTATGCGGACCTGGAATCCTTCACTGATGGGATCATCATGAAGGACGACCAATTGCATTAATGATATGAATGACTGATGGTTGATTCTCAACCCAGAAGAAACTTGTTGCATTTAATGGACTTGTATATCTGAATCTCACTGAAGAGTAGCATTTACAGAGATTCTTGTTATACCACACAGGATATAGCTACTGATTTTGGCACCCTATGGATGTATAGGGGATAGGGACCTATACTGTCTCAAGTACTGACACTCCCTGCTGGATGATGTCATGTACCACTTGCTGAGCTCGACAACAAGGTGGAAGAGAGAGACAGGGGATCCATGGGTTTAGCTATGGCTGACAGGACAGCGAAGAATATTACTGACATGTCGCTTCTTGCCATAGATATTAGACTGGCCACTAGAGGTTTGGGATGTGAAGCATCCTTAGTTATATACTTGACTAAGTTACAAGACTGAATGTTAACATTGACAATGCTGATTTACTGTGGAAATCCATGGGTAGCACCTAGTGACACCCTGCTAGAGAACCACTGTATTGCATAGTTTGACCGAGTGTGGATCATACATTTACCACCCGGGTCAAAGAGTAGGGAGATGATTAGATGATAGGATTATTGGACCGTAACAGGTTGAGTTAAGATTTTTTTTCAAATTAGGATTATTAAATCAAAATTTTCCATATGAGATTTTAATTGAGATACTTTCACTAACTTGAGATATTATATCTCTTTAACATAGATTTTTGATACTTAGATATAATTACTTTAGATTTTCATCTTTCGATTTTTTCCATCCTAACCTTTGGCTAATAAATTTTTTTTTAAATATCTTTAGATTCTAACCTTACACTATAGGGTTTTACAGATTAGGATCTATTACTTAGATTTTAATTGATTTAGCTAATTTTAGCTTTTATATATTTTACTTAATTATAATTAAGATCTTGTGATTCAGGTTTTATATATAGTTATTTTGAAACTAAGATTTTTTATGCCTTAAATCATAATATTGATTTAAAAAATAGAATACATTTCATTTTATGATCAATTCTTGCAAACATCTAAACAACAAGAGATGTTTTAACCATTCTGTGCAAGATTTGTATTTCCAATGAATAGAAGTCTGACTCCTGCCACAAGTCCTCATCAAAGAGAAGGCGTATCTCATGCCTGGGCCAACAAAGAGTCATCCCAAAGCCAAACCAGTCTAGATCTACAAGTAGACTGTTTGGGCTCACAGATTAACTGGAGGAGAGGCTGAGGAGGTTCCAGCTGAGAACACAGATCATACTGTGTGTAGATGAAAGGGCATCAAAGATTGACCTGATGCTAGTACCCAGTAGAAGGAGATGAACATTCTATATGACTTTTGGCCATACTGAGATACTTTGGAAGGACAGGGTACACATTTGATGTGCCACACCCAAAATTGACTGAAATATCACAGACAGACAGCTCTAGTAAGGCTTGAACGACTGTACTATAGAGGATGAGGACTGTACGGCAGAGAGAGAGAGAGAGAGTGAGTTTCAATGGACTCTGACAGCAGACGTTGGGAGTGATTCCATCTGATATTAAGCATCATAGAGGGGAGATGACAACAGTCAACAGTCAACAGATGACAGTCAACGGACAACAGACCTTTAATGTTGATACATTGTTGTAAATTACTCTGACAAATTTAAAAAGAACAAATCTTTTAAGAATAGAGAGATTTAGGTTAGGGGAAGATTTAGAAATAATGAAGACATTTGTTTGTTAACTTTATGTCTATTTTTTAGATACTGAAGACGGTTTGACAGTTAACAAGTGAATGCTAGTTGAGGGAAAGTTAGGATGAGAATTGAGATGAGCTTAATTTAGGACTAGAATTAGAATGACCTTAGAGAGGGAAGGAATTACAATGAAGTATCATAACATATTATTTCATGATGATTTGATTGTGAGCTTAAGCATTGTTTTCTCTTTTTGTTTCAGAAACATCTCACATGAGACACCTTTTCTCAAATGCATGGAACCAATTGGACCTGAGAGTTGAAGCAACCCATGATCTGATCTTCCATAGTAGCACTGAGTTTCCACACTAAAGTGACTGGAATACTTACATGGTTGATGAAGTCCATCACAATACATATTGACAGTTTGAAATGATAAAGAATATGAGTTTTAGGAAGAAGAAACCAGTTCCAAGAGAAGAAACCGTTTTAAGAAGAAAATTACGATATTTTAATTGTCCCAAAGAGAGACAATGTCAAAAAGAAGATTGAGTAAAGAAGATTATGACTTTGAGATGGAAAGTCAATGATTGAAGCTTTGGACCGGTGAGTCTGAAGACATGAACTAACAGTGAATAATGAGGATGGACAATGTTAAGCCAGGTACTAGGAGAAGTTTCTATGGGTTAGCTTACACAAAAATTTAGAATATAGTATGCATTTGTGATCAGATGTTTTATGTGACATGTAAAGAAAATTAGATGATTCATGTGAAGTAAAGAAAAGATTTATATGACATGCCTAGATAGAAAGAGATATTTAGGAGAAATAGTATTTGAGAACTAACTGATAATTAATTAGAATTGGATATAATTTAATCAGGAACTATCTGAGATTTGAGAGAAGAGATAGTTAGGTATGTACTTGCTTTGTACACATCTTAGTTGAGAGATAGATAATGCAGAGAAACGACAGATTGCATTTTTGGATAGAATGAGTAAACAACACAAACATACACGTGGAAAGACTTTTGACTGAGAACTATGAATTCTCAGGTTAATAATATGTATAATAACATCTGTACGATACATGAGAATTGTTATGAATACCCATGTATGATTGTTTTGAGGATGAATTGTTCATCCTCCTGTTTCCACTGATTCCAAACTTAATCAGTGCGAGAGTTACAGACACTGTTTATACAAGTGTCCCATTGAGAGAATAATGGATTTTGGGACATGGTGAAATGTATTTAATTAATTTTATATTTTCTTATTTTATTGGATGTTTTATTGAAAACATATATGTATAGTGACTTATACCTTGGAATGATCTTTCCAAGGTAGTTTACTTATGATTTTATCTTGTTTGGAACTTTAGCAATTGTATAACAACTGGAGGATTGCTAACTATTATGTATTATATAGAATTACTTTCTATTGAGATGTCCCTTGTGTGCCTTTGGGCTTTTAAGGCCCTGCTAGTAAAAATATATAAAAATCCATCAAACTCACCAAAGCTGCTCATTATTTGAAAATGAAGTCCATCCTCCTTTCTCTTTTAAAAAGACTTCTATGACGAGGTTGTACAGCACTTCTTTGCGTTAAGTTCCAATAAAAGATATTGCCCAGTGCTGAGAGTCGATCTTGCCCAGTCCTATATTCGCCACCAAAGCTACTTCTTCAACTCCATCTGTCATTCTAATAAAAGTAAAAAATCTAACAATCTAAAAATTGAAAGTTTAAAGAAATCGGAGACGGGTGTAAGCTAGTTGTTGTTCGGATGGCGAACTTTTTTTACATTTTTTTTATTGAACTTTATTGAACTGCCACTCCTACCAGCAACAGAAACGATGGTGACGTAAGGCTAGGCTTGCAGAAACGCTTTAGTTGGTCAAAGAACACACCCAACATGGTAAAGTCGAAATCGGATTGTCAAATTTTTAACCAATCAACAACATGGTCCTGATGGGCTACAACAACAGACAGCATTCACTCTGAATTCTGAATACCCCAGTCTACCCGGAGACAACACAGATGAAAAAATCTTATTGGATAAAAGCTTTCATTTATATGAGCTGCGCTAAAAGCAAGGCAACTGAAAAGAATGTACTGTAGCAATGAAATTACCCTATAGACTAATTGAAATGAACTTTGTAAAATATATATAGTGTTAATGAAAAAATATATTGAAGTACAAAAATACATTTCTGATTCTGATTATCTTTGGGCCTGCAGAGAAGGCCTTGCAGGCCCTGACGGCCCACCACTGGTGTAAACCAACAACAGTCATTTGTGAGAAATGCTGGTATGTTTCACTTAAACATTGCTGAACAATTATATACATGTTTATTTAAAGGTGTTTTTCAAGTCAATTAAGACAACCAGTTTGGAGCTCTGGTATGTGAGCTGAACACAACCTCCACAGATGATGTGATAAACGGGATCAAATTCATCCTCTCTAGGCATGGGCTGGTAACTAAGGGCTTAAGTGTCAATGACCTGGATTTATTCATTGTAAGGTTAAAATTACTCAGAAAAAACATACATTTTGTCCACATTTCCTACAAGTGAATGACAGCAGGATTTATTTCAAAAGGAGCCGATTCATTCTGCACCACTAATGCATTCATATATAGTGAGTAACTTCAATGACCAACAGAGAGCAATGCAAAAGCTCTGCTACAAAAAACATATCTGGTACAAAAGTCCAGGACAAAAAATGCAGAAGACACTGAAGTAAAGCCAAGGAAATATAACCTAAAAACCAGTAGATGGGGCTGTTGTGCAGCGAAAGAATAGTCATGACAGATACTATTGAGGAACCTAAAAACATCACGGTTGTGAGAGCTGCCCAGTGTGAAGATACACATCAGAGTAACTCCACAAATGAGAGTACCAGAAATCAAGTGCATGTTAAGAATTGTTAGTGAGACTTAGAGAAAAAGATAGTTATTAATGAAATATATAGCATTCTCAGTCATGATCCCACATTGCATGCTTATGTACACATTTCATTAATACATTTAAAATACTGTTTTCCATTAATTTTGTTAGTACATTTAGGTAAAGACAGGGGTGGTAAAAGTACTCAAAAGTTATACTCAAGTAAAAGTATATATACCTAAATAAAAAAAGACTCCAGTAAAAGTAAAAAGTCCTCCATTCAAACATTACTCGAGTAAAAGTACAAAAGTGTCCGATTAAAAATGTACTTAAGTACCGAAAGTAGAAAGTAAATATTCAAATTAACTGTAAATATCAATAATTAAGCAGCTCAATTGTTTTGTGAGTGATATGTCCATGTTTTGTTAGGTTTGCAATCATAAAAGTCAAAGAAGCACCTTAATGAAGCACCTTAACCCAGTATACGGTTTTAACTTGTAATAGACATGTTCCATAATATTAGCTGCATCAAACAGAAGATGTTTCAGAATACCAATGAAGAAGAACCACCTGTTTAAGTTTAAATATCTTCAAAACACACCATTAAGCGACACAGACTACTATTTAAATCTGTAAAAGCTTCTGTTCAGCTTTAGCAGAAGCTGATTTTCAAACTTGCTAGATGGTGTTATGTAAGAGCTGCCCAGGTGTGCCACAGGGAAAATACATGTTCGTGTTTTTAAAGTATTTTTCTTTCTAATAAAAATCAATGCATAGGTTATATATCAACAGTCAACATAGCTACATTTAAATTTAGCAAATATAGAGTATGTCCTGCTGTTATTTTGTAAACTGTTTAATGTCATGATGTGTGCAATGAGAAGTTTTCTTAGTAAATATTATACTGCAAAAGAAAAAAGTTTGGGAAACACTGAGCTAACGTTAGTGTGGCAAACCTGACAACTTTTCCAAGTCTACCCGCAACCGTATCATCCATGATCGATTGGCAGCATGCAGGGAGAAACAGCTTACTAGCTTGATTCTCTCCTGCATCCAGCTTACGGTTTTATCACACACAACCCCAAATCTACCACCGTTAGCTATCATGCATTAAATACATTGACTATTGTCAAGAGCTGCACCTTTACCTGTTTCTGCAGTCATTTTCCACTTCGCAATGGCAAACTGACTGCTATGTGTGCGTATGCTGGCTCGCACATTCTTTTTTTAAGATCTTCATTGGTTTGGAAAGCCAGTGTAATAAATACTTGGAGCAGGCTTGGGGAAAATGTATGGGAGTAAAAAGTAAACTTTGTCTTTAAAATTGTAGTGGAGTAAGAGTGAAAGTAGATCCAAATAAAACATACTAAAGTAAAGTACAAATACCCGAAAAAAATACTTAAGTAAAGTAATGAAGTATTTTTACTTCATTACTTACCACCACTGGGTAAAGAGATGAATCTTCTTGCCAGAATATGACTCCAGGTAACATAAAAAAATAAAATGTTCACTCAGTAAAGATATTTTACTTCTCTTTCATCATGGTGTATTCACTAAACCCCCCAAAAACTCATACACCTCTAGTAGTTTTGTTAGAGAAGTAGTCAGTTTAGAAAAAAATAACCAGTGAATAGCAATATTCACTGAGAAATTGAAGTGGTTCATTAAGGATGACACGGCTTGCTTGAATCACAAATACTACAGTGTTAAGCTAAAAATGTTTTGCCCACATGACTTAACAACTAAACTGTCCTTTAATTAATACAAACAACAAAAGGTTACATTATCTCAATTCATGCAGAAATGAAACCATCTGTTTACCTGTCTCAGTGTGATCTCTGCTGCTCATCAAGATCCCTGAGTGAGTCTCTGGTGGAGACTAACAGTGTGTATGTATTTCTGCCCCCTTTGGTCATGTTGTGTAAAGCTTAGCTCTCAAGTTCAGTTTTCTTCTTACAAGTCACGATATTTTGCTTGCAAGTTGAGATTTACATGATCCCTTGACCCCATTTATGTGGGCTTCACCAACAAAGCAGACACAAAGCAGACACGTCATCAAACGTATCTTTTGGGTGAAAAGTGAATGAACTTGCGCAAAGCAATTGTGTAGTAGTAGATTACGTCAATGATATCTTTGCATAGATATCCCACTTGCCATCCCACAGATCTGGGCAAGGAGTTGCAGAGCTGCCGACAACAGGCAGGATTAGGGGGAATTGGGAGGGAGAAAAATTTAAGAAAAAAAACTTGACCCCTAACTTTTGAAAACTAGCGTATGTCTGCTTGCTTCAAATCTGCAAAGTAGTTAAAATGCAGTCAGTTCTACTTTAAAGGACAATTCCAGAGTAAATAAAACGTTTTAAATGTACAGTGCCTTGCAAAAGTATTTGGGCCCCTTGAACATTTCAACCTTTTGCCACCTTTCAGACTTCAAACATAAAGATATTAAACTGTATTTTTTTGTGAAGAAGAAACAACAAGTGGGACACAATCATGAAGTGGAACGAAATTTATTGGATATTTCAAACTTTTTTAACAAATAAAAAACTGAAAAATTGGGCGACCAAAATTATTCAGCCCCTTTACTTTCAGTGTAGCAAACTCTCTCCAGAAGTTCAGTGAGTGATCTCTGAATGATCGAATGTTGACCTAAATATCATCAATGACTAATGATGATAAATAGAATCCACCTGTGTGTAATCAAGTCTCCGTATAAATGCACCTGCTCTGTGATCAGAGGTAAGTTGAAAGCACAGAGAGCATCATGAAGAACAAGGAACACAGGTCCGAGATACTGTTGTGGAGAAGTTCAAAGCCGGATTTGGATACAGAAAGATTTCCCAAGCTTTAAACATCCCAAGGAGCACTGTGCAAGCGATAATATTGAAATGGAAGGAGCATCAGACCACTGCAAATCTACCAAGACCCGGCTGTCCCTCTAAACCTTCAGCTAATACAAGGGGAAGACTGATCAGAGATGCAGCCAAGAGGCCCAGGATCACTCTGGATGAACTGCAAAGATCTACAGCTGAGGTGGGCGGGTCTGTCCATAGGACTACAATCAGTCATATACTGCACAAATCTGGTCTTTATGGAAGAGTGGCAAGAAGAAAGACATTTCTGAAAGATATCCATAAAAGGTGTTGTTTAAAGTTTGCCACAAGACACCTGGGAGATACACCAAACATGTGGATGAAGGTGCTCTGGTCAGATGAAACCAAAATCAAATTTTTTGGCAACAATGCAAAACGTTATGTTTGGCGTAAAAGCAACACAGCTCATCACCCTGAACACACCATCCCCACTGTCAAACATGGTGGTGGCAGCATCATGGTTTGTGCCTGCTTCTCTTCAGCAGGGACAGGGAAGATGGCTAAAATTGATGGGAAGATGGATGGAGCCAAATACAGGACCATTCTGGAAGAAAACCTGATGGAGTCTGCAAAAGACCTGAGACTGGGACAGAGATTTGTCTTCCAACAAGACAATGATCCAAAACATAAAGCAAAACCTACAATGAAATGGTTCACAAATAAACATATCCAGGTGTAATTTTTCAGTTTTTTATTTATTAAAAAAGTTTGAAATATCAAATAAATTTCGTTCCACTTCATGATTGTGTCCTACTTGTTGTTGATTCTTGACAAAAAAATTACAGTTTCATATCTTTATGTTTGAAGGCTGAAATGTGGCAAAAGGTCGAAAAGTTAAAGGGGGCCAAATACTTTTGCAAGGCACTGTAGTAATATCCATAGCACATGATTCGGCACAAGCAATGGTTTAGTTTTTATAGAGCAATCACCATATGCAATTATGGCCTACAGTGAGTTGATTGGGAGAGTGACGATGGTCCCTTTTTGTGTTGCTGGCTATACTGCCTCAAGTGCCTGAGGATTTGAGACTATATTTGGATTAAGTTCAAAGTTCAAAGTTCAAAGTTGTTTATTTATCATATGCATTGAATAACATCACATCATCCTATGCAGAGAAAATCTTTTGACATGGCTCGACACATCTATGCAGTGGGCTTAAAAAAGATTTCAACAATATAAATAATTTTTAAAACAATAATGACAATAGTAATAATAATAATACGCTATGTACTGAGCAATGATCTGGAAAATGTACAACACTAGAAGTAATAAATATTATAAATTTGGCATGGAAAATTGCTTTTAAGGTGCAATTGAATTCTGCTACATTAGATGTAGAGAGCATGAAATGACCAGAGAATGTTAGTGCTCAACAGATGATTTGTGATCAGTGTCAGTGTTCCATGTTGAGCAGCCGAATGGCCTGGGGGAAGAAACAGTTTGTAAGTCTGGTGGTCCGTGCCTTGATGCTCCGGTAACGTCTACCAGACGGCAGCAGCGAGAAAAGTTCACGGCCTGGATGGCTGTGATCTTTAAGAATGTTCTTTGTTTTCCTAAGGCATCGCTTCTGGTAGATGCCTTGCACGGAGGGGAGGCAGCAGCCTATGATACGCTCCGCTGACTTCACCACCCTCTGAAGGGCCTTGCAATCAGCAGCGGAGCAGCTGCCGTACCAGGCTGTAATGCAGCCTGAGAGGATGCTCTCAATGGTGCCCCTGTAGAAGTTTATTAAAATCCTGACAGACATGCCAAACTTCTTGAGTCTCCTCAGGAAGTATAGGCGCTTTTGGGCAGTTTTTGTTGCCGAGATTGTCTGTCTGGACCATGTGAGGTTGTCGCTGATGAACACACAGAGGAACTTGAACTCTGAAACTCTCTCGACTTCAGCTCCATCGATGTGTATGGGGGCAGGACCCTCCCTCTGCTGCTCCCTAAAGTCCACTATCATCTCTTTTGTCTTGCTGATGTTGAGAGAGAGGTTGTTGCTCTGGCACCAGGTAGCCAAGGCTCTTACTTCCTCTCTGTAAGCAGTCTCAGAGACCTAGGATAGATGTGTCATCAGCAAACTTTATGATGATGTTGGAACTGCGTGTGGCCACACAATCATAAGTGAACAGAGCGTACAAGAGGGGACTGAGTACGCAGCCCTGTGGGGCTCCGGTGCTCAGGGTCATTGTGGAGGAGGTGAGGTTGCCCATTCTCACCCTCTGGGGTCTTCTCGTTAGGAAGTCCAGGATCCAGTTGCAAAGGGAGGAGTTAAAACCCAGGGTCCTGAGCTTGGAAATGAGCTTAGCAGGAACAATAGTGTTGAATGCTGAGCTGTAGTCCACAAACAGCATCCTCACGTATGTGTTCCCTTTTTCCAAATGTGAGAGGGCGGTGTGTGCCGTCAGTGTGATTGCATCATCTGTAGATCTGTTGGGGCGGTATGCAAATTGTAGGGGTCCAAGGTGTCCGGAAGGGCGGCGCAGATATGAGTTTTGACCAGCCATTTGAAGCACTTCATGATGATTGACGTCAGTGCTACTGGGCGGTAGTCATTTAGGCAGGTGATGTAAGTTTTTTTTGGAACCGGGATAATGGTGGCCTGCTTGAAGCAGGAGGGAACTGCAGACTGTGTTAGGGATAGGTTGAATATGGAGGTGAATACCCCCGCTAGCTGGTCGGCACATCCTCTTAGAACACGGCCTGGACTACTATCTGGCCCTGGAGACTTCCGCGGGTTCACTCTTTTGAAAGCTCTCCTTACGTCAGCCACATCCAGGGTCAGAGTGCAGTCGTCTGGGTTGTCAGCCAGCTTTTCCGGAGGGATGTTGGCTGCCTCAAACCGTGCGAAGAAGGAGTTGAGCTCGTCGGGGAGTGAGGCGGGGGGGAGGGTGTCTTCCTGCCTTTGTACTCCGTTATCTGCCGCAGTCCACACCACATGCGTCTGGGGTCGGAGCTGTTGTAATTGGACTCCAATTTGTCCCTGTAGTCTCTTTTAGCATCTCTGATGGCCTTCCGTAGGTCATATCTGGCCCTCCTCAGACCCTCCAGGTCCCCAGAGTTATAAGCAGAGGACCGTGCTACAAGCTTGGCACGGACATTGCCGTTAACCCAGGGATTTGGGTTGGGGAAGGTCTCAGTGGTGTAAAAAGTACTTGAATTCCATACTTAAGTAAAAGTACAGATATCGGTCTTAAAAGTGACTTTAGTAATAGTAAGTCACCCATAAGAAAACTACTTAAGTAAAAGTCTTAAAGTAGCTCATCTTAAATGTACTTAAGTATCAAAAGTATTTATCTGGTGTGAAAATGTACTCAAAAGTATAAAAAGTTAAAGTACAAAAGTACAAAGAGAGGAAAAGATACAGAAATTGTTTTCTTTCTCGCTCCAAGCTTTATTTATTGTCTCCCTACATCACATTTAACATGAACCATCACTTCGAACTTTAACTTGTGATACAGTACCTATATACTATATGTTTTAGTTTCAAAGTAGTCAAGCCATAATCTGAACCCAAATGTTTGGGGAAATATTTCATAAACCTTTGTAGGACAGTGGTTCTCAAACATCTTAGGTGCCACCAGCCAGTCCACGTACTTAAACTTAAACTATAACTGAGCGAGCACACTGGATTCAACTACTAAACAACACGTCAGTCATTAGTGAATCTGATCTGATAGTTCGGGGTTACAGCTATACTTTGTAAACACATCTGGGAGGGCATGGCCATTCACATAACTTTTAAACTGCATGTGCTGAAATGAGAAAAACAAAGGCACCCAAACACAAACAAAAAAATTGCAACCGTGACACAGACTATTTGAGAATTGTTATTATTTTAATTATTTTGTTGACCTACAACATCATTATATTATGATAGCCTATGTAAAATAATTTAAGTTGTATTTAGTTAAACAATGAACAACAAGTTTATTTTTTCATTAATGTTTCATATGACTTTGATTTATTAACATTATTTGTGTGTCATTGAAAGGAGTGAAACATGCCACAATCTAATGTAAAGTATTTCACAAAACAATTTTGGACCAAATTAAATTGCTTATCAGCAATAAGCAAATCAATAAAATACGGAAATTCAATTATGCCTTACAGTACTATAGTAGTATAGTATATCTGATGTAATATAATTCCCAATTGCCCCTGAATATGTTGCCTGATAAACTTGTTGTTAACAATAGGCATAATACCAAACATAAAGAAACAGTTATCAAAAAGGCTAGCTAGAGAGGATGGTTTTCAACATAGCCCTTCATAATCTAACATCCTAATCATGGAACACAAATCTAATATTACATTTAATGCTAATACATTATGATGTAAAGGCAAACAATGTATTGCCACTAAACAACATTATTAGGTCTGTGATATTCAGCTGACTGCTGGTAAGCTTACAAATACATTGTTTCACTTTGGCCAACCTAAAATTAACTGCAGGCTGCTTGGCAAGTTAGCAAGTAGATACTACCTTCATGGGTGACT
>JACXGM010033217.1:0-12363 GCA_016801145.1 Umbra pygmaea
TTCAAGTCCGTATATACACAAAGGTGCTTATTTGGAAAATACTAAAGTAACGGATCAGATAGGGAAAGGTAGTGTACATGTGAGGGGGGGGTCAGCAGGTGCAATGGTTGGACAGAAGCTCTGATAATCGAGATTTAAAGGAAGTGAGGGGGACAGTGGTCACGAGTTTCAGAGTCTTCTGTAGCTCGTTCCAATCGTTCCAATCAATATGGGCCAATATTTCTAAAGAATGCTTTCCGCACCTTGTTGAATCAATGCCACGTAGAATTAAGGCAGTTCTGAAGGTGAAAGGGGGTCAAACACAGTATTAGTATGGTGTTCCTAATAATCCTTGAGGTGAGTGTATGTATATCTCAGCTGCACAACTAATATACCTAACTACTGTGCTCTAACGCCGCACAGGACATGACTGCTAGGTACAGAGCGTACGCCTGGCGGCAACATACAAATATATATACTGTACTCAATTTAGTAGATCTACTACGACATATACTGTGGTGAAGACACAAAATACACACATACTAACGAATACATACTAGGGCTGCTACTTCCTCCACCCTGGCGACAGGAAACCTTCGCATTAACACACAAAGACAAAGGGAATCAGATGGATTCGGGGATGGAATTGGGGAGCTTTACTTGATTGGCTGTTGAGGTCGTAGGTCATTTCCGGAAGACGCTGGCGGGAGTGTGACTGTTGATGTGAGAGCAGAGGGAAAGTGTTGGCTTGTTTCCGCCGGCAATGTGCCGTGGGGCGGAGAGGGTCCAGCTGTCGGACGACTTGTGGCGATCTACTCCCGCCGTGATTGAGCAGGAGAGGGCGGAAATCATTGCCCTGGATTTGCTGCGTGGGAGAGGGGTGCGAGGCGAGGGCTGGTTGGCTGACTAGGTAGTGGCGGGTTGCGACGCCCATTCGGTGAGTGAGGTCGGCATGGAGGGGAGTTCGGATGGGAGTGTGGGGGTTGCTGGTGAGGGGGTAGGGTTCGAAGACTCACATTATGTTCGGAGGAAGAAATAGAGGGCACGGAAGAAAGAGGGTTGTGAGAGTAGTTCGGGAGAGGGTGTAGGGCCGGCACTTGGTGGTTGAGAGCAGGGGTATAAGGTGGTAGTGGTGTTTGCAGCCCCGACTGGTAAGATGTCCCACCCGGTGTCACTTACGGCGGCGATTAGGGATCAGGGGCCTCATTTATAAAACTTTGCAGTGGATTTGCGTCAGAAGTGGTGTACGGACGAAATATAGGACGTGCGTACGCAAAGAAATATTCAGATTTATAAAACCGTGCGCACGCACGTCCTACGCTGTTTACCCTTTATAAATCACAATCAACTCTAAATGTGGTACAGCTTTTGCGGCTGCATGTCACGCCCATAATTGCCCATAAATAGTCAGTGAAACGCACCAAAATTAATATTCATGAATTGAGAAATCATGGAAAACAAAGAGAGGAAAACCAAAAAAAGAAGCTTCACTCAATGTGAAGTAGAAATTATTGTTGGCGAGGTGTAAAGGAGGAGGAAAATGTTGTTTGAATGGCACAGTGTGGCCATTACTAATGCCAAAAGGCGTTGGAATGGCAAAAGTTTGCAAACACTATGACGCAGCCTGAGAGTCGAACCATGGCCGAAATATAAAAAAGTGGTCAGACATCAAAGTCAATGTCAAAAAGCGTCTATCACTTTTTTTGCGAAAGTCTGCCACGGTTGGGGGAAGATTAGTTAAATTAGTGAGCAACATGTCTGCATCCAAAATTATTTGGACATTGATGGAATGAAAATGCTTACGATTAATGACAGCATTTCTTTCTCATTCGGTGCCTTCATTCGGTGCCCACGAGTGCAGTCAATAGCACTAATACGTTTGGTAAACCGGACATATAGCTGCAAATTGTGCTTTTGTGTTTGCCTGTTCACCCGCGGTGTACGGAAACTTCATGTAGGCTAATTATGCGACAAGCCTATAATTATACCTAACACGTCTGGCATAACACGACTAAGGATTGGCTGAGATATCCCTGACCTGTCAGCCAATTCCCTCTGGAAAGTGCCAGTCGCCAGATATCCTGTCATTATGAAAGGCGCCACTAAATAAAATGCACTATTAGGCTATTATTATTATTATCTTCTAACAGCGCTAGCTCAGCCATTGTGCGTCAATACGCATTGGGATGGAATGTCTTTTTATAACCATCAATTTGACTGTATCTGATAATCTACAGATGTCGGTATTAATCTAATTGTAAATGGGAAATAGTTCCTCGTAAATTGATTTTTTGGCATCTTTCAAAATGGTTAAGACACGATGGAACACATTTAAAAATTAAACGAACTAAACGCATATAAATGAACATTATGATTCTTTAGCTGATGACGACATGTACTATGAAAACTACTTTACCCAATGGACAATAATGACTATCTATCTATCTATCTATCTATCTATCTATCTATCTATCTATCTATCTATCTATCTATATCTATCATCATATTTTTTTCTTTCTGCTCCGCCAGACAGAGACATCGACAAGAAGATCAGTTTTAAACATGATTTTGTTTTGTTTACTGTATTATTTATGAGGATGAATTACATAACATGCCAATATAATTACAGAACATATTTGAGTGTTCTTTTTGCAAATGTGTCTTTATTTGCATTTACGTTGGCTACAATCTTGTTTTATTTTATTTGTATTTCACCACAGGCTGTTGATTGTGAGAATGGCTTTGTGAAATGTTCATATTATTAATGAGAGGCAGTATTTTGATATCGAAGGGGAAGGGGGAGGGGGAGGATAGGTAGTGAGGTGGTAGGGGGTGGGTGGGTAGGTAGTGGGCTGTATTTTATTTACTAGGGTCGTGGGGTGAGTTGGGTGGAGATGACGTGGGTGGGCCGTGACTGGCCTCGCTCTCCGGTACTATTGGTGGCGGTGTATGCACCTTCGGTGGGTTGCAATCCGCCATTAAGCACCAAAGAAGAAGAAGAAGAGTCGTCAAAACCGCGACAACATCTTTTTTTAGATATGAAGGCTTTGAGTATTGTACTTTTCTTGATTTTTAACAAAAATGAAACGTTCAAATCACTTAAAACAGACGCGATAACTAATTTGAAGGAGTGATATTGCGGATGTTCGATTGCAGCAGTAATTGCTGTATTTGTCTGCTTCAACCAATGACAGTATAAAGCTGCGCTGTTGTCATCGTATGAAGCCCGCGGGACATGCTGTCTCACATCCAACAAGGAAAGTCCTTGAGACGTGCTGGGAACATAAAATATTTACATCTATGAGTTTTGGGTGGAGTTCAGGAGTATTGGCAAGGGAGATGGGTTTGCTCGGGAGACACTATTGCCCGACAGTAGTTACTCCAGTTATACCGCCCTGGTTGTTACATTCACCGGTTATAGATCTGGGGTTGGTCGAGCGAGTACGGGCTGTGTCTGACAGAGGGGGATTAAAAGGTTTGGTGGGTCATCATCTCAAAACACACTATGGTGCTTCTCTGAAGGTGTTCACGGATGGGTCTAAGGGTCCGGGAACAGGCAGGACTGGGGCAGCCTTTTGGGTACCAGAAATTAAGGTAGCAGTAACTAAAAGGACTAATGATAATTTGTCGGTCTATACAGTGGAGTTGTTGGCTATTATGTTGGCTCTGGAGTGGGTGGAGGAGGTGAGGCCAGACAGCGTGGTTATTTGCTCTGACTCATCGGCTGCACTGGTTAGTTTGCAGACATTTGTGTCTCGTTGTAGGCAAGATGTTGTATATGAGGTTTTACAGAGCCACTATAGGTTGCATCAGATGGGGTTGATGGTGAGGTTTCTCTGGGTGCCGGCTCATGTAGGTTTGGAAGGAAATGAAGAGGTGGATAAATTGGCCAAATTGGCTTTGATTCAGGGGCAGGTTGACTTGGATGTTCCGTTGGGGAAAGAGGAGGCTAAGGGGTTGATTAAGGTGCGATCCTTGGAGAGGTGGCAGGAGTTGTGGAACAGGGGTGTTAAAGGACGACAGCTGTTTGGTAAACAAGAGACTATGGGGAAGGGGAGGCTTTCAAGCTGGCAAAGACGGGAAGAAACTATAATATCCAGGATGAGGCTGGGACATACACTGCTTCATAGTACGCTGAAAATACTGGGCAAACATTGTACAGGTAATTGTGAATATTGCATAGAGGATCAGAAACAGCGCAACATGATTTGTTGCAGTGCCGGGAGTATGGGAGGCAGCGGGAGCTTATGTTAATGGTATTGAGAGGCATGGAATGGTAGGGTTGGATATAAATCTATTGTTGAGGGTGAATTCAGCTCATGTGGTGTTTACCTGTGTGTTCAGGTTTTTAAGAAATACTGGGTTGTTGGCTAGGATGTAGGCCATTTTAGAAGCTGATCCACACTCCAGTCCAGTTTAGTGGCGGTAATGCACCGGTAGTGTAGGTTGCCAACCGCCAAATAAAACCTAACGAAGAAGAAGTATGAAGGCCGCCTCAACAGTTGTGATTGGTGCGTCGTTTTGGAAAAATTGGAAATGGGCTTGAATGGGCTCTTGGCCAGACTGACTTGCCGAGCAAATCAAAATTTGCCGGAAGTGGTCTGGGTTCTTCCAGGCTAATCCAGATCATGACAGTATCTCTTTGTGAATTTACCTTTTCCCATTCACTGGGGGTCAGTGTAAACACTGACTTATTTGGGGTTTCATGTAGCCTGGCAAGCAAGACCCACATCAAGATGTTGGGTCTGGGAACTCATGATTGGCAGTGCTCAATCCGAGGGGCGGGATAAACGGTTGCCTTTCAAATTCCCTATGCACGCAATAGGATAGCGCTACAACCAACCAGAGCAACGAAGTGTCCGGTCGGCAAAACTCTGAACACATCTTCCTTTTTTAAGAATGACTCCAGTGCCGTTCTTTGTTATTTTCTCAAAGAAAAGATTAACTCCAAGTCTACCAGAGTCGCGGCCAAAGCTGCTTCGAAAGACCGCTGTTCGCCAGCAGCAGCAACCATTTCTTTGTTTTCCCATAATTATGTTAAGCCCGCCCACCGATTACACGTTGTGATTGGCCTGACCAGAATTTGTTTTTTCCAGCTCGCAAGTTAACGGAGAGTTGCTAGACTGACCCTAGCTGCAAATTCAATTTGCTGCCGCTAGGGTGCGACTAGATTTCTAGGCTAGGTTTCATGCCTAAATTCATCAAATGTTGCTTCCTTTGAAAAAATACACTAAAGTGTCTCCTTGCTTATTTGAGTTCCTGGTTGCTTAACATTTTCACTCACAGAAACATTACAATAAAATATTTCAGTGCTCATCAATTGTTGTACATCTACTTGTTGGGTAACTGTCTTTTCCATGTCACTATTAGAATAATTTTTACTGTGTTATTTATTAGTTAAGCCACAATCTGACATATTTGTATCTATGTGGGAACTTTCTCTTGGCAAAACCTTATTTGATTTCTCCTTTTCATTTAGGGAATCAGAAATCTCTTCCTTTTCACAATGTAATGTTTGTACCATTTGTTCTTTTACCAATCTATAATTGCCCATAAATAGTCAGTGAAACGCCTCGAAATTAATGTTAATTGATTGAGAAATCATGGCAAACAGAGAGAAGAAAACCAAAAAAAATAACTTCACTCAATGTGAAGTAGAAAATATATTACCAATGCCGAAAAGGCGTTAGAGTGGCAAAAGTTTGCAGACGCTGTAAGAAAGTCGGACCGTGGCCCAAATAAAAAGTGGTCAGATATCAGTCGTCTAGCGTTTCATCGCGAAAGTGTGTGCCACGGGTGGGGGAAAATTGGTTACATTACAGCAACATGTCTGCATCACAAATTATTTTGACATTGGCGGAATGAAAATGCTTTTGATTAATGAAAGCATGTTCCTTCTCATTCGTTGCCATTATGGCAATGGCACCAATTACATTTGGGAAACCGGCCATAGCTGCAAAATGTGTTTTTTTGTTTGCCTGTTCACTCGCCGTGTACGGAAACTTCATGTAACTATGCGACAGAAATCCTGTTAGTGTTATGAAAGGCGCCAATAACTAAAATATGCATTAAGCTATTATTAGTATCATCTTCTAACAGTGCAAGATCAGCTATTGTACGTCATTATGCATTGTGATGGCATGGCTTTTTATAACCATCCATTTGATGGTATCTAATCAATAATACAGATGTCGGTATTAATCTAATTGTAAATGGAAAATAGTTCTACACAAATGGAATTTCTTGCGTCACGATGGAACACATTTAAAAATAAAACAAACTAAATGCATATAAATGCATATAAACTAACTAAATGCATATAAAGAATTTGTCTAAAGTTACTAAGATTAAATTTGATTCGATTACAGACCCTTTTTGCATGTGATTTATATGACAACTTTGAATCAATCAAAACCCCTGTAATGTCGCCCTTCTCGCTCCACCTTGGAGCATACCGGGTATTACTTGTGTTCCTGTAATGTCCATTTTATGTTCTTATGGCCCAGCATCAGTAGTCTTCTATGTCTCCCCCTTGTGGTTTTAGTAAGTCAGTGTTTTGTCAGCCCCATTTTGGTGTCCATGTATTTAGGTTAATTATGTCAGCTGTGTGTAGTTTGTTTT
The DNA here is from genome assembly GCA_016801145.1 of Umbra pygmaea. Taxonomy (NCBI): domain Eukaryota; kingdom Metazoa; phylum Chordata; class Actinopteri; order Esociformes; family Umbridae; genus Umbra; species Umbra pygmaea. Next base: position 6,601 of record JACXGM010033217.1, read on the forward strand.
TCCCCATATATACCATCTGGGTCCAATTTGTAGTTGCTGGGTAGTTCTGGTTGGAAGTACTTCTGTCTCTCCTCTGCCTGTTTCAGTTTGGTCCTGTAAGTACTGGTGGAGTATCCGCTTTAGATTTACCTGCTTAGTAGTGATGGCGAACTGAAGCTTTCTGAACCAATGAAGCATTTCAATCCAATTGTATCGAAAAAAGGTTCAGTACTCAAAGCTTCAGAAATCTATGAGGACATCTGGTGGTGAAAGTTAAGGATAGCATTGTGGCACAAACTGTTTTCACAGATATTAACCATGAATGTCTTTGATGAATACATTTTGAGTATGATAGGATAAATAAATAATGACATAAATAACTAAGCCTATTTGGGACCTTGCATTAATAAAAATGTAATGTTGTGAACATTTGTTGTATTTGTTGTGTTTGTTAACAAATACATCAATTTGGGAGGGAAATCAAGAAAGAACACATTGCACATTGCACACACATTTCTGTGATTATATTGAGTTCAACCCATCAACTACAATTCCATTTGAAGGTTGCTTTGGTACGGAAAAATCACGTGACATGAGACGTCCAAAGCAGCAACTGCTTCATTTACTGAATGAATCACCTGAGTGGTTCGCTGCGCCACCGGCACACGCAAACCTGTGCTGCCATTGCGACTGGCACCGCATCGTTTCGAATCTGACTTCTAGCCCGCTCAAAGCATAATGCACAATATTGTGTTTGGGTCATAGTAGCCTCTATAGTGACAAACATTAGTTTGTTCTATCAATTTATTTTCATTACTATGTAAGCATCTAGGAAGAGAGGTCGGTTTGACATGTGGGAAAACTTTCTTCTGATCGCCCCACCAGATGGCGCTGTGGAGCAGTGCACAACGAAATGAATAATTCAATGTAACTATCGTTATGGGACAGTGTTTATATGCATATTCTTTGTAACTAAAATTGTTGCTCGTCTTATTGCATACAGCATACTTCAAATTCAGTGCTGTCCGATACATTACAAATATCTTCATATAGGCGATCTACCTAACGTCAGCAGTCGGCTACTTCTAGCAGTGTTTGTTTGGTGAGCATGGGGCCGGCCCCTTAGCTTTCATTAATAAAGTGAGCAGATGAAAACACTGCGCATGTTCAACGCGCTTTCAATCGAGAGTGGTTCTTCTTCTTTGAATTATGGCAGATCGCAACTGACTTAAAAGGTGCATTTACTGCCACCCACTGTACCGGAGTGTGGGGCCGGTCACGGCCCACCCAATTCAAACTCTATCCAAACCCGTCACCCTAGAAATTTAAATACAGCCCTCGACAACACCCCACTCCCCTTCGAACCCCCACCAACCCCTCCATATCCCACTTCCTACCCTCCCCCCTAAGCTTCACATACAACATTTCCCTCTCAACATCATACTTCCCACAATACAACACATGTTCTACCGATTCCTCCACTACACACCATCACACAGATCTGTCTCATGCCTACCCACCAAATCTGCATTCAAACCTGCGTGCCCTAACCTCAACCTACACCACAACACTTCCTCTTTCCTACACCCCATAGTCCCTGTCTCTACCCTCACCATCCGCTGCACCTCATAATACCCTCTTACCTTCCGGCTACCATCCCACTTCCTCTGCCAACAGTTCAGTCCCCTCCCCTGTATCAAAGATTTAACTTCCCCCCGGCCCAACGGTACCTCCACACTCACCCCCTCTTTCCTAAATGTACTCTTTGCCAACCTATCTGCCACTTTGTTACCCTTCATGCCCACATGAGCTGGCATCCAACAAAACCTAACCAACACATCCATCCTCTCTAACACCAATAACAACACCATCAGTTCCACCAACACATCACCTCTATCTGACCTACCAGACTGGATGCTGCCTTTAACCACCTCTTAGTCTGAGCACACAACCACCCTCGTTGGCCTCACCTCCTCCACCCACCTCAACCCAAGAATCACAGCCACTATCCTCACTTTGACCCTCTGGACAACCTGCACATTAAATTCAGGCACATACACACCCACACCAACACGCCCAGTGGTCGGGTCCTTAGACCCATCCGTGTACAGCTGCATAAACATATAAAAACCCTAACCAACATACCTCTCCACACACCTACCCATGCTACCCTCATCAAACTCCTACCCTCCAACAAATTCAGATCAATCCACGGAACCAGAATCAACCAATGTGGCACACAACCCCAAGCCACCGTAGGCCCCCCCACCACATAATTTAACCCATAAACCTCCACCAACTTCTCAATCACCCACCCAAACACCTCTATCTTACCTACTACATTCTCACAGCAATCACCTACAGCCACTAGATGACCATCCACACTACCCTTCAATCATCAGTAAGCCAGTGCAAGTTGATCCTGCCACATACCCCTGCCTCTACCTGCAAACCCTCTACCAGTGAGGCCCTAAAGGCCCCCAAACATAACCTCAAAGCAGCAGCTTGAACCACATCCAGGACCTTCAGGACCGACTTAGCAGCAGACCCAAACACAAAACACCCATAATCTAAAAGTGACCTAATCAACGCCTGACGCATATATAACAAAGTGTGTTGCTGTGCTCCCCAATCATGACCCACCACTGCCCGTGTGAGATTCAAAGTCATCCTGCACCTCACACCTACATACTTCACATCATAGGCGTAATTGTATGGGGGGACAGGGGGACACGTCCCCCTCAATATTCAAAGATGGATATTTTGTCCCCCCCAATAATTGATAGTATAATTACGATTAAGCAGACAATATCGATGCGACTATTTATGCATGTCTTTACTCTTTACCTCTGTCACATACAGCCCAGTGTTTTGGTTATTCCTGTGTTTCTTGGTTTGTTTTGATTTCCCCTTGTGTTTATACAGTGCTTTGCATGGTGTCTTAGTTCTTCCGTTTATTAGTCATGTTCCTTTAAGTTCCTCCCTTCCTGTGTTTCCCTTGTTGTATAGGCCACGCACCTCTCTCTCTCTCTAGTATCGGCTGTCATTCCATAGGGTTAGGCTAGGAGAGCCTAGTAACTTCTAGGAATGACGTCTATGGAAACAAACTATCTCTCTACATTTAAAGGAGAATTCCGGGCGATTTCAAAACTTAGCTCTGTTGTTTGCATATCGGAAGGGCTGTCAGTAGCGTTTATAACTCAAACAATCTGTATTGCCAAAACCGTGTTTACCTTTTGCTCCAGTATACAACCATTACGCATTTACGGGGCTAGTTAGAAAAACGTGCTTTGAACCACTAAACATGTTCGAAATGTCATTACTAGTCCATATCCATAAGCAGTTATTCCTTATAGTGAACACAGCGAATTTGAACAAATAAGTTTGTGTACATACCTCTGTTTATTTCCCATTTTCCAGTAAAGTCCACACTAGTCGATTGTCAAAGTCATACAATGCAATATTCCAAAACGTATTTTTTCCGCAAAAAAAATTTGCCGTGGGTATATCCGTAAACTACTTTAACAACAATGATCGGCTGTAACCTGACAATTGCCTTCACAGCTCCCAACAGTTCAAGAGTTCAAGAGTTATCGTGCATGTGCATAGGTAACTAAGCAACAATTGACTCCGTCGGTGAGCTGCCAAGAAGCGGTGTCAGGTTACCTGGCAGACTTGCAACATATTATTTGGACATAACCACGGCAAATCGCTTTTTTGCGGAAAAAATACGTTTTGGAATATTGCATTGTATGACTTCGACAATCGACTAGTGTGGACTTGGACACTGGAAAATGGGAACTAAACAGAGGTATGTACACAAACTTATTTGTTCAAATTTGCTGTGTTCACTATAAGAAATAACTGCATGTGGATATGGACTAGTAATGACATTTCGAACATGTTTAGTGGCTCAAAGCACATTTATTAACTTGCCCCGTAAATGTGTAATGGTTGTATACTGGAGCAAAAGGAAAACACGGTTTTGGCAATACAGATTGTTTGAGTTAACGCTACTGACAGCATTTCCGATATGCAAACAACAGAGCTATGTTTTGAAATCGCCCGGAATTCTCATTTAAGTCTCCCTCTCTCAACCTACACACACAAAGTGACAACCTCCTGCTGTCATGATTAGACTTGAAGGCATGTGAGAACCATACATACACAACGGGTCTAAGACTTAAAGATATTATAACATTTATTAATAATTCCAAAATAAAGTAAGACCGACAACCAAAAGGGAAGCGCCTATACTGGAGGAATACTAAAACATAAGAAACATAGGGCGCTCGAGAAATAGGAACTCAAGAATACTTTAAGTAAACCAAAACTCAAAAGACATAACATATTCTTTACAAGCTCAAAGGTACTCGGCAAATATCAAAATAATCCAGATGGATAATGGAACAGGCAGAAGTACGGTTACACCTTACAATGACCCAGCAAAGAACTGAACAGACACAGGAGGATGTATACAGGAACTAGGGAAACAAAATGAGGCACAGCTGATACTGGTAAAGTCATAATTGGCTGACTAAAAAGGGAGGAACCAACACAAATAAAACACAAGGGGAGACATAGGAAACTGAACCCACATGCTGAATAAAATGAATTGTTTATACTGAACCTCAACTACACACCTAAACAGGGTAAACAGACTGGACGGGAACACATGAAAAAAGGCAAAACAGTGGAACAGAAAACCTTCATGTCCAAACAGGATCAGGAAGGGAGAACATTACAGAACCCCCCCCCCCAAGGCGCAGCTCCAGAGGCACCCAAAGTCCAACACGAAACAGGGCAGGACCACGAAACAGTCCAGAAAACACCACACCAGCACAGGACGGACAAGGCTCCCCCCAGGGGACCCAAACAGCCGAAAGCGGGGCAGGAGGAGGCCAGGGAGGAGACCAGGCAGAACGAGGCCAGGCCTCAGGACACCGGGCAGGAGGAGGCTCGGCAGATGGAGGCAGAAGCGGAGGTCCGGCGTGCGGAGGCAGAAGCGGAGGTCCGGCGTGCGGAGGCAGAAGCGGAGGTCCGTCGTGCGGAGGCAGAAGCGGAGGTCCGGCATGCGGAGGCAGAAGCGGAGGTCCGGCGTGCGGAGGCAGAAGCGGAGGACAGGCGGGCGGAGGCAGAGTGGAGGACAGGCGGGCGGAGGCAGAGCGGAGGTCCGGTGGGGGCAGGCAGAAGCGGAGGACCTGCGGGCGGAAGCAGAAGCGGAGGACCGGCGGGCGGAGGCAGCAGCGGAAGTCCGGAAAGCGGTGGCCAGGCAGGTGGAGGCTCGTCAGGCCGAGGCAGGAGCGCAGGCCAGGCAGGTGAAGGCGGAGGCAGCACCAGCACCTGAACAGACACCAAACACAGAGACACAGAAGCGGACAAACAGACAGATACAGAGAGAGAGACACGGGCACCGGGAATGGGGCAGACAACAGCAAAGGGACAGGGACATGGGCTGACACATGCATGGGGACCGGGGCAGGCACGGGGACCGGGGCAGGCACGGGGACAGGGCAGGCACGGGGACCGGGGCAGGCACGGGGACCGGGGCAGGCATGGGGACCGGGGCAGGCGCGGGCTCAGGGACAGGCACGGGCTCAGGGACAGGCGTAGACAATGGCTCTGGGGTAGGCACCGGCTCGGGGACTAGGGCAGGCAACGGGACTGAGTCAGGCACTGAAACGAGGACTGGAGGAGGAAAAAGGGCAGGCCCGGGGACAAGGCAAAGCTCAGGCTCGGGGACAAGGCAAGGCTCGGGGACAAGGCAAGGCTCGGGGACAAGGC
>JACXGM010033218.1:0-12359 GCA_016801145.1 Umbra pygmaea
AAATTATATTTAAAAAAAATCTGTTTTCCTCTTAGAAAACATTATTTTACACTTTCATTAAACTTTTAGAATATTGAAAGATTGCACTGGCTACAGTCGGTCTAAAATGTAGTTGTTTATTTCGTTTTCTAATGTTATATAATACCTTAAACAAACCAAGTTCTTCTTTGTGTAACTAATCTTTTTTTAGACAATTGTATTCAGGCTGATAACAACACATTACGTAAGATGCTGTGATGGCTGGATGCGGTATGGAGGATGCAGAGGAGAATTGCCATGCTAATGATAAAGATTAGTATGCTAATGTGGGTTAAAATACTACAGTTTATGTCAGTTAAGGGGATTGACCATACAGTACATTTACCCTTATTTCAGTTATCAACTTGATCTAAATACCACACCTTTGCTAGCCATTTTCTCGGGTTGGAGTGCCAAATGAAAAGAGAATCCACATGGCGTAACGTTTTTGCTTATTGTTTAATAATTTCAAACATCACACTATTAGAATTTATGACACATGGAAATGTTATTTTTATATTTTAGATAAAGGCTTTTCATAAATAAATATTATAATTATTTTAGTATTATTTTATTTTTATTTTAACCGTAAAAATAAAAACTTTAGTATATTCGGATATCCTTCTGAAAAGGATTTGCAACCAAATGTTAAAAGGAATTACATTTTGAAATTCAATAGTTTGTCTATGTTCCCAAATTGCTTGAAGTATTTTTTTAACTGTCTTGTTCAGGAATTAGCTCTCTCAGCAGCATGAATGCTACAGCATAAGCTTATATGTCTCTATGAAATTAATGTGATTGATACATCTTTGTGAAATAGTGGTTATTTGCGTGACAAACTAAAGTTCTTTAAAAAGAAAACCCAAAAATATGGAAACCCAATTGCCTTTGCTACAGTGCAGTACATAACATATACATTTTGTATAATAAAAGTCAGTTGTATGGTTTACAACATACCTTTCCTTACATCTATGCCAAGGAGGAGGAAATGTCAGCTTGTGTGCCTCTTCATGATTTCAGTCTGCTGAAAGGGTGCGTTCAAATAAAGAAATAAAAATAAATGCAGACTTTTTTCTTTTTCACAATTTGCTCTGTCAATATATTCTCAATTAGGGAGGATATCAGAATAAGAATATGTCATTGAAATTATATTTTGCTTTGAAAGTATTGAAGTATGAATTTTAAAGTTGAAAATGCTGTCTCAGCAACACTAAGGCTGGGACGAAGATTCCAATCTGGCTTTTCCATTAAATAACCAAAGCTATTTATTTTTTACTAGTACCTAACTATTGTTTTGTTGGAGCAGTAACATTCCGTGCAAAGCATGAATAAGTCTTATAAAGTCAGTGGTCAGTCGTGTTCTCTAGGTGCTGCACGTCCGTCCCTCTTGGCCATTCAGCGAAGCAGCTTACTGCAGGCTGACTGGCTGAGTTTCACATTTTCCAGACGTCCCACACCCATTTTTTTACCATCTCAAGAGAAGGTGAAGCAGAGCGATGTCAGATCCGATGGGATGGGTGTCAATGTTTGTGAGAGAGATAAAGACTTAGCCAGTGAGCACGTGTCTCCACGTTCATGTGTGTGTCATATGAATATTGCATGGAGGCTTTTGACTCTGAAGCCTGGGTATCCGCGGTCTTGTCACATCTCTCCATCTCTCTTATTGATTGTGTCAGAATTACATCGTCCATGCAGACCCTATTTTCACTCGCTGTCTCTCAGCCAGGGAAAATGAGTGGGATTTCTTTTGACAGCCTGAACATGAAAATTGTGACAAGAGATAGTGGTCATGATATACCATTTAAAACAGACAACATTCTTAAACCAAAAAGCTGAGGAAAAAATGTGACAAAAAGAACAATACATGTATTCGAATCCATCGGAAATGATGAGGACACACAATGCTGAAGACCGTGACCTCACATATGGTGTGACTAAGAGATCATCAAACCCAAAGACACACAAATTAGGCAGCATAAGCTTTTCTCATTGCAAATGACACAATTTTAGACACCGCAAAGTCTTTCAACACCAGCAAGACATCAAAGGTTTGAGAACACCCGGTTGGGCATTTGAACTGAAAACTAGGGGGCTATTGAAACACTATCAGAGTGTCAAAGTGTGGACGGAGATTTGCAGAGAATCCAGTGACCGCTTAATAACATATTCCTATAGAAATAAGAGGAGTAGGAAAAAAAACTAGGAGTAATTAGTGTAAGAATGAGTTCGCTCAAAGGGTTGAGTTCTAATGTCAGGAAGTGAGGTCATCCATAATCACTAACATTTGTAATCACTAACATTTGTATGTGTTATTCAATAAATATTGACTATAAATACAATTACAGATGAGCTGAGTGCACAGAATGTATCATAATGTATCATTGTCAGTTTAATTTGCACAGAACTATCCAAACTTTATCCTTCCAGACATTTTAAAATTTACAACACATTCCATTTTGAGCAAAGAAAGTTGCTTTCCTAACAGATTTCACTGAGCTTCACCTCTGAATAACATGGGAAAAATCTCAATTCCAATATCCCATCTGCACTGAGAGGAAGCCTAGAGAGTGAACTACAGCTGTATTAGCTGAGTGGAAGAAGGGGACATCCCTGCTGGATATGAGTAAGAACACTGGCCTCCCACACAGTTATGAAGGCTAATGTGACTTTCATTAGCACTTTGCTAAGAACCAGAGGCAAAGGCAGGCTAAACCAAAATTGAAAAGAGCTCAAGCAGAACTGTGTCGGATGCCCAACTTCTACCCTGGTCCAACTGATTGAATTCCTTCCTCGCCCAACAGAAGAATTCCTATGCTCCAGATACTCTCATATAGAGCGTGGAGATTTATTCAGTTGGGCCCTTACCCTTAACCAACCTAACACCACTGGAATGATTAGTGTACGTAACTAAAGTCAGATGTCCCATGATGTCAAATAATGGGAAAATACGTTTTAACAACATTGTTGAGAATAAAAAAACACTAAAAATAAATTCTACATTTGAATTATTATGCTGAATGTTTTTCTTGAACATAACTTCCACAATTCAGCAACTTCCACATAAAGATTACTCCTTACTAATAAAAATATATTCCGTTTATCTAGTCAGCTATTTCTGTGATATGGCATGTCAAAAATATGATCATCCCTGCCAGGGATGTACTGGGACAAATATTCGGCCTGGGACTATGGGATGGAGCGGCCAGCGCGGGGGGATCTAGGGGTGGTGCGCGCGGCACCGTCGGTTGGCACACAAACAGTATCTGTCGCTCCCCGCATCCGTCACTCACCTTCTCGGTTTCTCTGTAGCTCATCTAAATATAGAGATGAAAAATAACTGTCTCTCTTGATTTTGCTTCGAGGTGCCGCATTGTCTTGCGGAATAGTCCACGGAATACTCCGGGGCAAAGCACAGTTTGCACTCCTGCGGATGTGACAGCCAGTCCATTTCAGCATACTGTCACGTGTTTTAATACGTCCAGGACTGTAACTGGCCAACAGGCCGTCAAAATAAAATATGATTGTCAAACGGCCCAGAATGGACCGGCTGTTCGGGAAAACTCCCGAACCTCCCGATGGCCAGTCCACCACTGATCCCTGCCATACAGGATGTCTTTTTTATTCATGTGTTCTTCTCCACACACACCCTTTCTTTTTTGTGTTTCTTGAATGTAAGGGACTGTTCGTTTTTTATTTAAGGGGCTACCGGAGAAGTTTTGGGATCTTTAGTCAAAATAGACTCCCCAACAGTTTATTGATGCTTCCTACACTGGTTTGTGCTTGGCAAATATGTACAGACAGCCACTGTTTTTTTACAATCATGACATACATGACTTAATCTCTGCTTTCTCATCTTACACAATCACACTCCACCAAGATTGTGGCCATTTCAGTAGATTTACTTACTAACATTGTTGTGGAAACACAATATGCATGGAAACTAAATGCACACTTACCCGTCGTCCAATATAATCCACTGCTTGCCTGTTCATCGATATTAAAACTGGGGTCCCATATTTGGGATTCAGTATGCAGTCCGGGAACCATTCTTTTTCGATTGTTTGTCTAAAAAAAAATGACGCAAACAGTTCAAAGGCAAAATCCATATCCAAGACAACACATAGCTTGTCTTCATAGGGTACCAGCAACTCCTCCCACACTCTCTGGAATTTTGGAGCTTCAATAAAAAAATATTGTGTGATATTTGTTGGGTCAGACCAGGGGTGTCACCAGACCTGGGCTTTCGGGGCTGTAGCCACGGGTGTTTTTTGTCATTTCTGAGTGTTCTGCAAGCTGACAAACACAGAGATGCAATCAACATTTGCAAGGCGAGCCAACAGTGCTTTGTGAATGTAGGGGTCTGCATGCGCTGTTTCAATTGCGCGCCAGCGGGAGAGATTGTTCATATCCATTAATGAATCTTAACAGACACTGTGTTGTTGAAGTTGAAACTAGTATGCAGTTTTGAATTTTGTTTCTAAAATCATAGAACTTTGTTCAGTCTTTTAGATGATAAGCAAGAGAAGAAGATCTGTCCTGTTTTCCCAGACTCAACCACACTATAGACCGGTGTATTCCACGAAGTGCACAGTTGTCTGCTTATGGTTAGGGACCGTCAATAATTTACATTTTTCAAAGTAATTTATTTCATATGATGCCCACATTTAAACAAATTTATCCCCCAACACTTTCCCTGGCTAGCACTGATAATGCACAACTAAGTCCTTTGAATGATAACACATTTTGTCGTTAATCCCACATAATGATTTAGAGGTAAATTGAACACTTTATTTTGAATACATTGTACATATATTTCAATGAAGTTAAATCTATATATTTGCTGTTAATGCACAATTAGGAAAGCCTTAAGAAATATAATCCACTGGTCCAGCGATAAAACGTTTGATACATTATCATAATAAGAGTAATATTATGCTGGGGGTAACTGTATCTGTAATCTAATTTCTTCTGAAATTTAAGTGTAAACTCTAGACATTTATTTCCTGTCCTAATTAATTTGACAACTTGGCTATGGTCCACATGAAAATAACTCTAAAAAACTTTTCTTAGAAGGGCCAGTTACCCCACTGGGGCAGGGCCGTTTATTGAACAATTCAATAGTGTTTTTGTTGAATGACTTAGAAACCTCAAAACACTTTCAAATTGTTCACAGAGGACACAACGTGTTGCACAGCCTTTGCAATTCCACCAAAAAATTTAGATTTTTTTTTTAATGACTTAAAATATTCCAAAACCTTTCTTGGGAAAGTCCAAAGACTGTGGGTCCTCTCTGAACAATTTGACAATTTAAAAGTGATGAGGTTTTTAAGTAATTCAACAAAAAGGCTATTGAATTTTCCAAGTTTCAAATGTTTATAAAAGAAAACATTCTCTCTAAATATCAAAGGATGTGCAACATGTTGTGCTCTCTGACCAACTTGATTGTGTTTTGAACTTTATAAGCTACATGACGAAAAGCTATTGAATTAATAAATCGAGGCATGTCATTGATTGACGGTCCCTAACCATTAACAGGGTTATGTTGAGTCAATTTATACAAGATCTGATCTCAGGGTTCAACCTCGGTTTTGCATTGTTAGAACAAATAATGTAATTGCTAGCCCACATAATTATAGATATTGAAATTACACACACCCAATCCCCTCAGCCCCAGGTTATTTTTCTGAGCCCTGGGAGTTTTTAAAGTCTAGTGACATGCCTGGGTCAAACCCATCTTCTAGCGATGGGGGGCTGAGACTGAGAGCTTCATGGAAAATAAGCACCAAACAACCCACTTTGAAATTTTGCTGTTTTCATGAATACAAAAGTTGGGTGACCCCCCAAAACAAAAAACGTTGGGTGACCCTTCCCTTAACAAAGAATAAAAAGAAATGACCCTCCCCTATTTTCCTCCGGTGGTCCATTCCATAAATACTGAACATAAATAGCCCATCAAATCTATGAATTTACACTTACCGTAACTATCAAACTGACCCCAATCAACTTCAGGACATACTCCTGACATGACTGGTGCAATTCATGGTCCACTTCAATCTTTTTGTTCATGAATTTAACATTTCTTTATTTATTTAATTTTGATTATTTGTCAAATAAATGCACGTCATATAATTGGGCACCATTTTTTTGGCTGCATGGGCGCATACTCACTCAAAGTGGCTATCCGAGGGTCTATTTAGCCCCAACGCCCATGGTTATTTTTGCTCCCTCAGCTTTGTGACACTTGTGCAAATGGCTGACGCAAGTGTAAACGTGCATTTCAAGGACAGAGGGAGTAGAGTGTGGAGGGGCCTGTTTATTTTGCATTGGAGATTACCCACTCACACCCTTTCCCCGTTCTCTCTATGTTGTCAAATCTTCACCATGAATGTTGGATTCTTAACACAAGCAGAGAAATAAATTAAGAAATGTCAAGTTCATGTCGGTATGGTAGCAACAACGTTAGGGAATGGTTCGACTAACAGCAACGCAGTAACATTGTGGTATTTTTAGTAACAGAATTCTGCATAATTACTAGTCAATGCTGCATAATTATTAGTCGAGTCCCAGGTGTGCCTTAAAGGGACGTTTTCTCCTAAGGGCCATTGAAATCTGCTCTCGAATTGCACATCTTCATTGCCTCTTCATCGACTCTCTCACAGTAAATGTGCACTGTTGCAATGCACCTCAATCAAAACAGAAGTAAAACTGAGAATGTAGAATGTCAACCCATGTGCAAACAGCATGTACTGACAGAGGGATTTGTACATGAAATCTTCTCAAACATTAGGCTGTGGGGGGGGTCCTGTATAGCTGAAAGACAAGATGACCTGAGTGGTGCCGTAGTGGAGGTGTCCTGCTATCCCTGACATCAATATAGGGGATTTACAAGAGGGCAATAATAGTGTCAACACTATTGGGCCTAGCAGTGTGAAAGCAGGCCAAATTATTTTGTTTTGGCAGCCAATTTCATTATCAGGACAGACACACTATATTAATTCCTGAAAACAATCAATGGTAAAGCATCCTCCTAATTAAGCCCATGAGTAACATTTCTTAGTGCCCATGTCTATCTGTTTTGGATGCCTGCAAAGAATCTGATTAGATACTAGAATGTTCCTAATCGCCTCTATTTTTCCCAATGGCCATAGTGGAACCGACTGAATTCAAGGAACCAAACAGGGGGCTTAGCCTTATGTGTTAGGAAACAAATGGAGGTGGGCCTATATGACTCAAATACATTTATACATAAATGGTTCATTTATTCTCTCAGCATTCCATGTCTATGACAGAGTACTAAAATGCAACAGAGGATGACATAAAAACAATTCATCCTATATTTGTTGAGGTCCTATTGTATGGCGGGTTGTTTCAAGCTGAGACATAATATTCAGTGCTATGCTTTTATGATTGGAAATTCTTCACCAAGACAGGCCAGCAATGGAGTCAAACAGAGTAGAGAGTACTGGCACATACCGTGGCTCCAATATATCGTATACAAGTACTAAACTCAATAGGAATGAGCACTTGACTGCTCAGACACGTAAAGAGTCTAGTTGGACCTAACACCAATCCCCTTACTGCTCTTTACTTTTGGGGAAAAAGAAATAGGCAGACTGTGTTTCATACCAGTGTTTCCCCTAGGAATTAATTTTGTAGCAATGGCAAAGTTTGCATGGGGGAGAGGGTAAGGTGCTACTATGTAGAGCTAAAGTTACATTCTAAAAACCAAACAGTGTTAGCATGGAGGAAAGGGTAAGGTGCTAATATGTGGAGCTGAAGTTACAGTCTTAAAACCAAACATTGTTAGCATGGAGGGGAAAGTCCAGTAATATTGATAACTAGAAAGGCAAGAGACAATGGACTTAAGCTTCAAGGATTTTTGAAGTAGTGGTTAGTGTTATATGGAGCATTGGTGACAAAACGGATTGCACTGTGGTATACAACATCTAATTTGATGCAAAGTTTGATGCGGATCTATAAATTACATCACCGAAGTCGAGTAATGGGAGGATGTTCATTTTCACAAGGGCAAGTTTGGCTGGGAGAGTGAAGGAGGCTTTATTACGGAATAGGAAGCCAATTCTGGATTTATTGGAATGGAGCTGGTTGATGTGGGTCTGGAAGGAGAGTGAAGAGTCTAACCAGACCCCTAGGTATTTGTAGTTTTCTACATATTCCAATACAGACCCATCAAGTGTGGTGATGCTTGTTGGGCAGGCAGGTGCAGAGTGTGATTGGTTGAAGTGCATACATTTAGTTTAACTGAAATTTAAAAGTAATTGGCGGCCACGGAAAGAATGTTGTATGTTATCAAAGCTTTCTTTAAGCTTTTTTAACACTGAGTCCAACGTCGGGCCGGACGTATAGCGAATGGTGTCGTCTGCATAGAGGTGGATCATAGAGTCGCCTGCAGCAAGAGCAACATCATTGATATTTACAGAAAATACAGTCTGCCCAGGAATTGATCCCTGAGGCACCCCCATAGAGACAGCCAGAGGTCTGGAAAGCAGGCCCTCTGACTTAACACACTGAAATCTGTCTGAGAAATAATTTGTGAACCAGGCAAGGCAGTCCTTTGAAAAACCCAGGCTCTTTAATCTGCCAATGAGGATGTTGTGAATGACAGAGTCGAAGGCCTTGGCAAGGCCAATGAAGACTGCTGCACAGTAGTGTCTTTGGTCAATAGCAGTTATGATGTCGTTTAGGACTTTGAGTGTGGCTGAGGTTCACCCACGACCAGCTCGGAAACTGTCAGGGAGGCTGCGTTGGGATTTGAAATTGTTGGTAATTTGTTTATTAATAAGGCTTTCGAAGACCTTTGAGATGCAGTGCAGGATGGAGAGGTCTATAGCAGTCTGGGTCTAAACTGTCCCCACTTTGAAAAGGGGATTACTGTAGCAGCTTACTAATCTTTAGGAATCTTGGATGAGTCAAAAGAGAGGTTGAAAAGGCTGGTGATGGGAGTAGCAATAATTACCGCAGACAACTTTAGAAAGGAAGTGTCCAGATTGTCTAATCCAGCAGGTTTGAAGGGGTCAAGATTTTGCAGCTCCCTCAGAACATCACCTGTCTGGATATGGGCAAAGGAGAAACTTGGGGGGCTTTGGCTGGATGCTGCGGAGGGTGAAGGGCTGTTAGATGGGTCGGGGTTGCTCCCACCCATCTAACAGTGGGGGCAACCATACTAATAATACTAATACTGTGTTTGACCCCCTTTCGCCTTCAGAACTGCCTTAATTCTACATGGCATTGAATCAATAAGGTGCTGAAAGCATTCTTTAGAAATGTTGGCCCATATTGATAGGATAGCGTCTTGCAGTTGATGGAGATTTGTGGGATGCACATCCAGGGCACAAAGCTCCCATTCCACCACATCCCAAAGATGCTCTATTGGGTGACTATCTGGTGACTGTGGAGGCCATTTTAGTACAGTGAACTCATTGTTATGTTCAAGAAACCAATTTGAAATGATTCGAGCTTTGTGACATGGTGCATTATCCTGCTGGAAGTAGCCTTCAGAGGATGGGTACATGGTTGCCATAAATGGATGGACATTGTCAGAAACAATGCTCAGGTAGGCCGTGGCATTTAAACGATGCCCAATTCTCATTAAGAGGCCTAAAGTGTGCCAAGAAAACATCCCCCAAACCATTAAATCACCACCACAAGCCTGCACAGTGTTAACAAAGCATGATGGATCCATGTTCTCATTCTGTTTACGCCAAATTCTGAATCTACCATCTGAATGTCTCAACAGAAATCGAGACTCATCAGACCAGGCAACATTTTTCCAGTCTTCAACTGTTCAATTTGTAGTGGAGATAAGTGGTACCCTGTGGGGTCTTCTGCTGTTGTAGCCCATCCGCCTCAAGGTTGTGCGTGTTGTGGCTTCACAAATACTTTGCTGCATACCTCATTTGTAACAAGTGGTTATTTCAGTCAAAGTTGCCCTTCTATCACCTTGAAGCAGTCGGCCCATTCTTCTCTGACCTCTAGCATCAACGAGGCATTTTCGCCCACAGGACTGCCGCATACTGGATGTTTTTCACTTTTCACATCATTCTTTGTAAACCCTAGACATGGTTGTGCGTGAAAATCCCATTAACTGAGCAGCCTCCCATTAACTGAACAAACATGCCATGCTCAAAATTGCTTAAATCACTTTCTTTCCCATTCTGACATTCAGTTTGGAGTTCAGGAGATTGTCTTGACCAGGACCACACTTCTTAACGCATTGAAGCAACTGCCATGTGATTGGTTGAGTAGATCATTGCATTAAGGAGAAATTGAATGGGTGTTCCTAATAATCTTTTGGGGGAGTGTACATCTCAGCTAGGAGAAAACAAGGACTCCCTCAATCCCCACAAGGTGATAGAAATTAATTTAATCCTGAGTGGCACACACTGCCGCTCTATGCAAAATATATTGTATAGATGGATCTTAAATTAGTCCAATTGGAGTTAGTTTGCCAGCATTAAAAAATTGCCTGCTTTTGTTTTGAAGCCGGCTCTCCCTTCAAACAACTCATTTAGGTTATGTGAAAGAGAACAGAAGATTTTCACAGTAGGGGTCTCTCCAATCTAACTCTTTGTAATTTATTCTTGTTGGCTTAATGAATTGTACGGCTAAAGGCATGCATGCGTCAATGTGCTTAAATTAATAGAATGACTTTCTCCTTGAAGGAAGTTATTAAAGAACCAAACACGTTTATCTCCAGATTAAATAAATTACGCTGCATTTCCTTTATTTTGTGTGATCTTAAGTGTTCAATAAAACTGACAACCTTTTAAGGACAACTCCTACTAAGGATGGTAGATGGTCAAGAGACTAAAATGTCTCGACAAGCTGACAGTAGGTGATGAAATGACATGCAACAGCGTGCAGAACATTTAATAAAGCGCTTAGAGTGTAAATCTTTGATGAATAATTGATTAGGTCTTTATAAAGAAGAGATATATATCTATGGATCTGTTTATGACAGCCAACCTACTTATGAAATCTGACATGTTGCAGAGGTTCAATCTTTGTGAAATGTGTTTGTTTGAAAAATGTTGTGTTGACCCCATGACCATGAAAATGACCTGGGTCCACAGCTTGTTTTACACACAATTGTGTCCTAGACACCTGGCTCAATGTTCTCGTGCTTCACAGCAAGTTTACGCTTTTAAGCGCTCAGTAGAAAGCATGTGTCCAAAATGGAAACAAAACACATGGTAGCCTGCATCTTGCATATTTCTGAAATAAGTATGATGTGGAAAAATGCTTTGTAAATCCTCGACAAAAGACGCCTCTCTGCTGTGAACCAGTGCAGAACGCATAGCCATATCAAACCTTTAGCTACCTTCCAAACTCCAACACCAAAATTTTGAGCATGTGTGAATTGATACAGCTGGTGACGTTCTAGCTGTGTACAGCCTTGTACAACAGCCATTTGTATTTTACGCTGACAAACATACTCTTGTCAGTTTCTGTAATTAATTCCAATTATTGACTTTTTTTGCAAGGTGGACCCTGGCCGCTATGATCAAGCGTGTGGTTCCATTAGAGTTCACTATTTTAAGTGGCATTGGGGGAAAAAAGTCCATGTGCGCATGCTGGAATGTGAGCGAAGACTGCAAATGTCCTCTCAGAGAAAGTGCCAGGGAAACAACAACCTTTCCAATAATAGAGTCACCTGCAGAGTTGTCAGCAGTGTGTACCGCAACTCAAGAGTAACATACATATTCAATCTGACAGCTTTAATAACTTTTACGGTTTCTATCGACTCTCCCGGGAAGGCACAACGGTTGTTTAAGAAATAGCACACCTATTTCAATGGACAAATCAAATGGTATATATGGCCTAATCCCAGAGAGCCTGTTGCTGGTGAAAGGGAAGTGCTTGTACACCGTCTGAAATCATAGGTTATAATGATTAGGTTGAAGATCGTGGCTTTTTGACCCTCACTGTATAGTGGAGGAGAGATTTGATCACAATACCATGAAAACATACTGAACAATTTCTGTGAGTATTACCATGCAATCCTATAGGTATTTGAGATAATTATATTAAGGAAGTAGAACACAAGATGGGTAAAGGAAACATTGTGTCTTTCTTATTGTATACATGCACACACTATATGCCTATTGAGACATACACCACTTCTTTCCATTGTCAAATGGAACCTGCAAGTAACAACTTAATGCAGTTTGCCTTGTGTATCCTATGCATAACACTGCTTATACTTGTATTAAGACTACAAGAGGGAGAGTAAGTGAGAGACAACTAAGAAAGATGTGTGCATGTTTTTACATGATCATTTACACAGTTTCAGATTACACTGGCGTTTGCTTTGTAACCAC
>JACXGM010033219.1:0-12357 GCA_016801145.1 Umbra pygmaea
TCTACTGTAGTTGGTTCAGGTGGGCTAGTTCTACTGTAGTTGGTTCAGGTGGGCTGGGGCTGGAATTTTTGATTAATGTGGGCTAGCTCTGGTATATCTGATTCAGGTGTGCTTGCTAGTTTTGCTCTAGTTGATTCAGGTGTGCAAGCTGTTTTTTGTTTCAATTGGTCTTGTCCAAATCCCCCTGACCCTGTCTTGTCAGCAGCTCCACAATTCGTTGTACAGGTGCAGGATGGTTTAGGGCGCTCACGTTTCCTCCAACCACGTCACTGAGCCGTCTGATTCTTTTCACACTGCTCATCCAACACGCAAGCATTTAGTCAGCTCATGCGTAGGACAATTACACTAACCCATTATTCTTCTGCAATTTAACTTACAGCCGCCCCATCTGCACACAAAGAGTTGCTGGAGGGCAACATATCAAGTTATCTAATCTATGTATCGTTTAGCCCGGGTAATGCTCTGCCAATTTGCATTGCCTTGTGCTGAGCAGCGATTTAACAGTAATTTCCAAAACGACTTACAGTAGTAACAGCATACATCTTTAGACCTGGTCCCACATGGGAATAAAACACCTGACTGCCCTAACAAGAAGTCTGTTCGGGAATGGTTCATATATCCTTGTTTACCTTAGGGGCACTGGCTGCACATCAAAAGGAAAATCTTTATTATGTGTGAAGATATTCTTGATAACTGTGGGGAGAAACACACTATTAACACACTACTTTGCCCAAATAAAGATAAAAATAAGTATGATGATGATAATGATGACACCATATTCCTCATTGTGTACGTACTGGGTTCCAATTTCTTCAGATCTTCCAACTTGAACTCCTCCTGGGTCTGTGTGCACTAGAGTAGCAGAAGATCCAATATGTGCGAAAAGGTATTCAGTTTCACAAACCAAGTATAAACTTTAAAACTTAAATATTAAAGCTTAAGTAGATATAAAAATGCTGGAAAACAAGATATAAAGTAACATAAAACAAAAACTAAGGCCTGAAACTACCAATGAAAAAATATTTTTGTAAACCAAAATGAAATAAATTACAATGGATTTGGAAAAAATAAAACTAAACTAGTACTAAAAACATGGAGAAGACAGCTGCAACAACTTCACTCACCTTAGTGCTAACCAACGTTATGGGACTTTCCAGTCTGGCTAGTTAAGTTTATACACATGTATGACAAGATAGTATTTATTATTTTCATTTTGCTTCCCTCTAAATTGGTTGTCCAATTCCTAATGACGTGCCTTGTCAGCAGCTCTGCAGCTCCCGGGACAGATGCGGGATGGTGAAGGACACTCACATGGTTCATCCAACCACGTCGCCGAGCCGGACAATTATTTCTCTGCTCATCCAACACGGAAGCCTTTAGTGAGATCATGTGTGGGACTGTACCAACTATACTTCCGCAATTGAACTTACAGGCGCCCGATCTGCATCCCAGGAGCTGCCTGAGACTGACGTGGCAAATGAGATAATATGATTTATCTATGCCAAATCCTGTGCAGCGCTAGGCCAATTTGCGCTGCCTTGTGCTGGAGGTTCTGGGCAAAGTTGCAGAAGCCATAGTCAGGCTTAAACCACTGACTACCATGACATACTGTAGATTTCCTGCAAGGCAGCTATGCCACTATGTCATTGGCAGGACCACCATCTGCCACCTCATCTAAAAGCAACTAAAAGTAAAAAGATTATGAATTTTGGTAATCCAGATGTTGTTTCTGATGAAAACTTTGGAGAATTATCTTGCAACTGTAACAGATTACATTCAGAAAGTAACTAGACAATCTGAAATTAACATCATACACACTAACGGAATGAGATGCTTTCTGTGTATGAACAGATTCCTAAAAACTGTCATAAATAAAGACCCAATAGTGTGTCGAATAACATAGCCAGAAATGTTTTTTTTTTAAATAGGATCTGTTTTGTTTTCTTTTACAAGTAAAGTCAGATAAAAGGCTTCCGGATTAAGCAAATTTGTACAATGAATTAAGATGTTGAATGAAACCAATAAGACGGTGTCAAGGTGCTTGTGTGATTTGCCTTTGGCGCAAGTATAAAACCATTTCCACAGAGGGCCAAGTGAATGCAGATTTAGCTTTTACCTTATACCTGACTGATTGATGAGATCACTAATTGGTTAGGATCTCCCCTCACCTGGCAGTATAGCTCTTAATTGGGCTCTAATTGAAGGGAAAGACCAAAAACCTGCATACACTAGGCCCTCCGTACAACCAGTTTTACACATGTGTTCTAAGGCAAATAAACGAACAAAAATGCTGTTGCTTTCTCTAAGTATTATATACAAGTTATTCATACAATCAAAGTTATTCAACCCCCATTGAAAATCGGGATTATTGTAAAAATGTACAGACTTTAAGCTGTTTGCAATGAACAAATCAAACAAAACCAATTGAATTAGCTCAACACAACAAATTGCATCAAGTGGTTTCCCCAAATCCAACTGAAAACAAAACTCATAATGACTTCACCAACCTCAAAACTATTCAACCCTCTGAATAGAATCCCTCAACAGCACAAATATGCAAAATGTGTTGTCTCAAGCACACCTGGAGTAAATAATCAAAAGTGTCATTAGTTGCACCAGGTGTGCTTGAGCTGGAACACATGAAATACCTGAACTGGCTAGGGATTTGTTGAAGGTCACGTTTGATTGCGTGTGAGAAACATGGTAGTCAAAAGAATGGTCCAAAAAGTTAAGAGATTATCACACTTCACAATCAGTGGAACAGGATACAAAAGGATAGTGAATGCACTGAATGTTCCCAGAGACACCATTGGAAGCATCGTTCACAAGTGAAGGGAATGGTGGTTACACTACCTGGATGAGGCAGAAAAAGGAAGCTATCAATGGCTGCAACCAGATTTCTGAGATGGCATGTTGTAAAAAACCCTTGAGTGACTGAAAAAGACCTGAAGCAAGACTTGGTGGCAACAGGCACTGAGGTTTCAGTGAGCACAGTAAGGCACGTGCTAAAGGCATAAGATTTCAATGCCAGAACTCCAAGTCGTACACCACTACTTACCCAAAAACCAAAAAGATTGGTTCCAATATGCTCAAAATCATATAAAGAAGCCAAAGAGGTTTTGGGATTCTGTTCTGTGGAGCAATAAAACAAAACTGGAACATTTACGCACGATGAATCAGCAGGCTGTCTATAGAAAGATGAAGCATACACTGAAAAAAAACACTCTGCCCACAGTCAAGCATGGTGGTTGCTCAGTGATTCTCTCGGGCTGCTTTGCATCCCTGACCGGATGTGTAGCAATTTACATCGCCACATGTTGGAACACCAGTGCATGCATCTATATACCAACATTTCCCTCCCAATATGTCAAGCCCAACACCCCAATTGACAGTGTCCCACCAAAACCTCCACAGCAGGTGGATGGTTGAAGATTTATCACCTGCTTCCTCCAAGCACATGTCGCCAATCTGATTTATCACCTGCTTCCTCCAAGCACATGTCGCCAATCTGATTTATCACCTGCTTCCTCCAAGCACATGTCGCCAATCTGATATATCACCTGCTTCCTCCAAGCACATGTCACCAATCTGATTTATCACCTGCTTCCTCCAAGCACTTGTCGCCAATCTGATTTATCACCTGCTTCCTCCAAGCACATGTCGCCAATCTGATTTATTACCTGCTTCCTCCAAGCACATGTCGCCAATCTGATTTATCACACTGCTTGTTCAATGAGGAAGCCTTCATTTAGTTCAGGGGGTCTCCAACCCTGGTCCTGGAGCGCTAGCCCTGTAGATTTTCCCTCCAACCGCACAAAATGTAGCCTCATTAATCTTATCAACCAGACAGTTATTAGGATCATTGCTAGATTGGGGTTGGAGTGAAAACAAATCAGGACAGTATTTGAATAAGGAGCTAAGGCATGCTGAGGCTATAGATTCATTGACTACACAACCCCAGTTGAATTCACAGGTGCCCAACCTACACAAGGTGTCCATATGTGACAAGGCACAGGATTAACCCACACACATAAAAGACACGTAAAATACACACAAACAAACAAACACACACACACACACACACACACACACACACACACAGGGAAACAAACAAAAAATATTCAATGTTTTCAGCCCAGTGAGATCGACTGAACAATTTTGTATGTATTCCCAACCATCACTGAAACATGGTTGAAAAGTCAGGAGCACAGACAAACCTTTGTGGGCCTTCTGTGTAATAAACCAAATCTAAAGAGAGGTACTAACCTGCAAGGATGCGCTTCTCATCTCCAGGCATGTTGCAAACTTCCCTAATGTTTTCTGGAGAAGAGAAATATGGTTTAGATAATATAAAAAACCTAAAAATTGTTTTCCCTGAGATTATCTGTCAATATATTTAGACCTCCATATGCTGTTAAAGAACTATTGGGAGGAGAGGAGGTTTGTGTATATTACTTTCTGTTCCTCTGTGAAGTCACTGGATTTTGTTGACTGGGCTTCTTTCTGCAGCTGTCTTGCGAGACTGGAAGTAATGTTAAAGGAGATATCAGTTAAATGTCCTTATAAAGCTGAAGTAATTTCCACATTAAAGAACCAATGTTTACAAAAATGTAGCCTTTGGTGGTATATGGGTGTAAAAGATGTATCTTATGCCCCCTTCTGGGCTAAGAGACGAAATACAGTTGCCTAAAATGTACTGGATGGACTGTCATATATTAGAGAAGTGTATTTTAACGCACATTTTTAAACATTCCTTCACTGCTTACGTTTCTGGACACAGAGAGTAGTAACATCACACCGACAGATTATAACAGACCTCCGCCCACAACAGCGAGCGGGTGTAGCGAATAGCGATCACATCTGTCTCCAGTTACAAATGTAAAACGCAGGACTCAACGAGTGTGAATGTTCCTTAAAAAGGAGTACAACAGCAACGTAACAGGTACATTAATCGTGTTCGTAACAATGTAAATCCTAGTTAATATAGTTACAGTACCCTGCCACATCCAGGGTTGTGTTTGGCTGTTTCTATTGGTGTTACAGTACATCGTGCATGCATTCGTTAAGATGTAATGGATTTTGTCATACTACATTTAAAAAAGTGACTCATAACACAGACTTCGAACACATTTTCCTGTATAGTAAGGGCGATGCAACACTGTTCAGTTAGTCCCTCTATACAGCAGGGGTGTTGTTGCAACTTACATTTGATACTCATCTATCGCCTCCACTAATTGTCCCCAGGAATCAAAGTCCGTTCCTTTTCTGAAACTCGCGTGCCATTTCAGGATAGTCTTGTTGACATCTGTCATTTTTAACTGGGTGGAGTTGCAAGACACGTTTTAGGTTAGGACCGCAGGAGTGGATTTGTCCGTCGCGGCATCTTTCTGTTTATTTAGTTGATCTGCTGAAATGAGTATTTCAGATCAACCGGCGGTACACTGACCAAGCCCTTCTGCGTTCTCACCTAAACGACAGGAAGTCCCGCCTCTCTGAACACTCATGTTGCTGTGTGGGACCCATAGACAGTATAAATGAATGGACGAACAGACGCCATTACTTCTTATGGATGGCAAGTGTAGTCAATTAGAATAAGAGGGTGAGCATCCGGTTTAGCAAATTGACACAAACGAGGAAGTGCCTTAAACCTGCATTCTATCTAAATTCCAGCTGTGAGCGATATATCTGTTTGCAAAAGAGCTCGGTTTCTTTAATAGTCTATGACACAGGTGTCAAACCGGCCGAGTGTATGCTGGTTTTTGGTCTTTCCTTTCAATTAGAGCCCAATTAAGACATAGACTGCCAGGTGAGGCGAGATCCTAACCAATTAGTGACATTCAATCATTCAGGTACAAGGTAAAAGCGAAAACCTGCAGATGTAACGGAGTTAAGAACGTACGTCAACTCACTCCGCAGCAAGCTTGAAATGTCGCCGAAGAGTTATCCAATTGGTACCTTGCAAGCAGGGCTGTGTTGAGTGTTGCGAAGCAGATGGCCGCGGGTTCGAGCCCGGTATGGGGCAAAGGCGAACTACCGTGCGGGCTGCTAGCAGGGTACGTTCGGAGCCGTTACATGCCCGTCACACTGGTGCCGCGACCCGGATCACTAGTTGGGCTCAGCTCAATGCTGGGGGTAGCTCGCTGTGAAGCGAGTTCAGAAGGGGTGAGTGTAACGGAGTTAAGAACGTACGTCAACTCACTCCACAGCAAGCTTAAAATGTCGCTGAAGAGTTATACAATTGGTACCTTTTGTATAGCTCACTTGGTTGGTACGTTGCAAGCAGGGCTGTGTCGAGTGTTGCGGAGCAGATGGCCGCAGGTTCGAGCCCGGTGTGGGGCAAGGCGAACTGCCGCGCGGGCTGCTAGCAACGGTGCGTTCGGAGCCGTTACACACCCGTCACACAGACACTAGGCCCTTTGTGGATCTAGTTGGACACCCCTGGTCTATGAGAATGAGAGACATAATATACTTGATTTATTACCTCAGTAAACATTTTCATAATGAGTATATGGTCTCAATCGCTAGATTTAAGCCTTCTGCAATTTATCATGATGTTCATTCTTTGAATTATGGTCTCGTTGATTTTAAAATCTGTGATAAAGCAAAGGGGCATTTAGGGCGTGGTTATGACGTTCGGTTGTAAGACAAGACACTCAAAGGAGTTGGCATTTCACTTTTTTCCAGTAAGTAACGTTACATTTTGTTTTACATTATGTTTTAATACTGTTAAATACTCGTTAGCATCCCAATTAATATCTGTTATCTAGCTAGATTACTACTACCTCTCGTCTAAAATCGCCACATCCGCAACAAAGATGTCTGCACCCGTAACTGCAAATTCGATGACCGAAATCAGATCTTAACACACATGGCTCCATCCAGTAATTATACAATCTATGGTGGTAGCCGAGCTTACTGCACAACCTAAAGCTAAGTGTGATGACGTAGATGTGACGTGAGCAACGTCTCTGAAAGTTGTAATTCTTCTCGTAGCCGTGCCAAGAGAAATCTGAATCATTCCGAATCTTGCCTCTTGCAGAGACGGAGAGCATCAGTAGGAAGTATTTCCAATAAATCAAAACGTTGCTGTAATATTTTGTTCTAATGCTTTTTTCATGGACTCTTTATGGGATTGCCTGTGAGCTTCTCCTGGACTATACGGTAATTTTTATACCATGCGACAGAAAGTTGCATGGTTCTGACACAACAGTTAGCATATTTTAATAAAAACGTCTGCTACGGGGCCATAACGTGAGATACAATGTAATGGAGCTTTTTATACATTGTCCTGTTTCTTTAGAAATAAACAATGGACAAATACAGTCTTTAAACGCTGCAGATGTGAATTTACTCGCTGTCAAAGTGACCCTAAAATGGATTTGAGTCTATGGAATGCTAACGTGAGGTGATAGCCAGGTAGCATTAGAATCCACCCAGAGCTGCTTCAACTTCCGGGTTATTTAAAGCTGAACCAATCATATGAATATAAAGATTGAGAAGAACCGGACCTAGAATTGATTCCTGTGGAACCCTTTTCACTCTGTCAAACTGATTTATCTCCATCAGTCAACACACTGTGTTCTACCTGTTAAATACTTTTCAAACCATCTACAGGCAGCCAGGTCTAGTCCAATTAATAACAGCCTCTTTAAAAGTAATAGATGATCCACAGTGTCAAAAGCCTTGGATAAAACAATAAATACAGATGCACAATGCTTCCTTTTATCCATACCTGTTATAATGTCATCTAGTACCAGAATAGCATTCTGAAGCCAGAATGTAAGCATTCAAAATACAGTTTGTATCTTAAAAGGAGCGCAACTGCTGGTTAATAATTTTTAAAAATATTTTCACAAGGCAAGAAAATCAAAAAAATGGTCTGTAGTTGTTTAAATCACTGGGATCACCACATTTAAAAAGCCATAGGAATTATACCTGTTAAAATAGATAAATAAATAAGATAAATAAATAATAATAATAAAAATGTGTGCAAGTGGCTCCGCAGTAATAGCTGCCATGAGATTTAAGAGACAAAGATTAAAATCATCCGCCCCAGTAGCAGTTTGTCAATATTTAAAAGAGCTTTAAAAATTTAATCAGAAGTATTCTGCTTAAATAAGAAGGCTGTCTCAACAAGGTACTGGTATCATAATCAGTACTTTCTGGTGGCTTTATATAATTTCCATTTCCACCGTTAAATAAATTACAAGCTGTATTAAAATGTTGATTAAAATATTCACAAACTTCAATTTGATCAGTTACTGTGATAGAATCATGTTAAATTGAACAAGGCAAAGAGGAGTGGCTACTTCATTTTCGGTATTTTATAGCGTTCCAGAATTTGGTTGGATTGCTAGAAATGTGAATATTAACTTGATTTTGCCTTTTTTGCAGAGATGGTACACTTGTTTCTGAGTTGCTTGAATATCAGCCAGTCACCAGCAATACCAGTGTGTCTGGCGTTATACCAGGCTTTATTTTTTTAGCTGAAACAGTTCTGAGAGCATATGATAAATAAACCACTTTGACTTTCGCCTTTAGAACTGCCTTAATTTTATGTGGCATTGATTCAACAAGGTGCTGAAAGCATTCTTTAGAAATGTTGGCCCATATTGATAGGATAGCATCTTGCATCTTGCAAAGATGCTCTATTGGGTTGAGATCTGGTGACTGTGGGGGCTATTTTAGTACAGTGAACTCATTGTCATGTTCAAGAAACCAATTTGAAATGATTCGGTGCATTATCCTGTAGTAGCCATCAGAGGAAGTAGCCATCAGAGGATCGGTACATGGTGGCCATAAAGGGATGGACATGGTCAGAAACAATGCTCAGGTAGGCCGTGGCATTTAAACGATGCCCAATTGGCACTAAAGTGTGCCAAGAAAACATCCCCCACACCATTACACCACCACCACCAGTCTGCACAGTGCTAACAAGGCATGATGGATCCATGTTCTCATTCTGTTTATGCCAAATTCTGACTCTACCATCTTGATGTCTCAACATAAATCGAGACTCATCAGACCAGGCAACATTTTTCCAGTCTTCAACTGTCCAATTTTGGTGAGCTCTTGCAAATTGTAACCTCTTTTTCCTATTTGTAGTGGAGATGAGTGGTACTCAGTGGGGTCTTCTGCTGTTGTAGCCGATCCGCCTCAAGGTTGTGCGTGTTGTGGCGTCACAAATGCTTTGCTGCTTACCTCGGTTGTAACGAGTGTTTATTTCAGTCAAAGTTGCTCTTCTATCAGCTTGAAGCAGTCGACCCATTCTCCTCTGACCTCTAGCATCAACAAGGATGTTTTTCCCTTTTCACACCATTCTTTGTAAACCCTAGAAATGGTTGTGCGTGAAAATCCCAGTAACTGAGCAGATTGTGAAATACTCAGACCGGCCCGTCTGGCACCAACAACCATGCCACGCTCAAAATTGCTTAGATCACCTTTCTTTCCCATTCTGACATTCCGTTTGGAGTTCAGGAGATTGTCTTGACCAGGACCACACCCCTAAATGCATTGAAGCAACTGCCATGTGACTGGTTGAGTAGATTATTGCATTAATGAGAAATTGAACGGGTGTTCCTAATAATCCTTTAGGTGAGTGTATGTGCAATGTATTGCGATATTTAAAGAAGCACACGTTATATATTTCATGAACATATTCAGGACACATATGTACATATATGTTAAGGAATCCTATACATACATATGTACCATAGATTGTATATATGTACATATATTTTTGCATGAGTTTTCCGTGTGGGTGTGGTCCTAAAGCATGTTAATTTTTGGGGGGGACACAATGAATACAATATATGAAATTCTGAAAAGGTGCCCCTACCGGACATAGTTGGAAGACACAAGTAGGTGCGGGTGATATGAATGTTTATAATTTCATCAACAATGGAACATTTTTAAATTTTGAAGAAAATTGTGATTAAATGTAGCCTCTATTCATCTGTCATTGTTTGAACAGACAACAGTATTGCTGCTATTTAATTTGTGACTGTGGAATTATTTTACAATTTGCGTAGGATAAATTGGGTTGGACATGTCTGTGATTTGCAATGTTATTTTTTAGGATATTGAAAGGTTGATATGAGTGTAGTGAAATGAATGACATTCTTAATTGTGACTTGGAAAAGTTTCTGAGTGTGAGGCATTGTGGGAGTTTTAGAACTCGCGTCATTTAAATTGACATGGAGGCTTTTACCTTCCTCAAAGAAAGGATCACATCATATGCTTTTCTCAGATTGCCAAATATAATATGTTGAGAAATGGAACAAATAGAAATCTCAAACTTCTCTACGGCCGAAGAGGATGAATCGAATAAAGAAGTATGGTGTTTGTCACGAGTGGGGAAAGATTTGGACTGGCTCCGTTTGTGCGACAGTACAGAGGTAGCTGGCTACACGCTAGTTAGCTTTGAATCAAACAAACTGGTTGGATATTCGCTTTTTGCTAGCTAGTTAGCATCGAATCAAACAAGCTGGTTGGATGGTAACTAGCTAGTAGTTTGTTGCTCCACATG
Source organism: Umbra pygmaea (assembly GCA_016801145.1). NCBI lineage: Eukaryota > Metazoa > Chordata > Actinopteri > Esociformes > Umbridae > Umbra > Umbra pygmaea. The sequence goes on from JACXGM010033219.1 coordinate 10,529, forward strand.
CTAGTTAGCTACATACACTGTTAACCAACCTAATTGCCTCCAATGTGTCTATAGAGCAAATAGCTAATATTATTAGCTATGTAACTAGCTTTCTTGATAAATCTTTGGCTCAATTCTCACAAAATGAACTACATGAATACCTGTGCTGCTAGCTACCTGTCTGTAAATTAATGATCCTGCTGTGTTATGATGTACACATGTACAGTACATGTACTGTAGCAGTCATACAACATAACTGGAACTTCTTAGCTTCGTATGGAATCGAAACTAACGGGTTAATTACTGTAAAGGGGTAACCACTTTCGTTTCGTGACGAAACTCTTACGTATTTACACTTTTTGGCATGCTCATGTCATTTCTTAGCTTTATACTATAAGCTAGAAAAAGTTAAACAGAAGCTACAGAATAACACATTTGTAAGTCTTCATTCTTGTGGTAGGTCACTATTGGACGTGGCCTAAATGTCACGTACCAGCTCCTGTCCCAAAGTAGTCCCCTGATGATATCCAGGCTGCACTGTATGTTCAAGCAAAGCGACGACGGCCAATGGACAGTGACCGACATGAAGGTACAGCTTCTGTCTATGTGAAGATGCCCTGCTCTCAGAGAAAATTGTGTAATACTGATCAATGGTACTCTTGCTCCATTGGTACATATACCTGTATATAGATTTTAACATTGTTCAGTATTGCACTTTGAAGTTGAAGGCACAATGTTTTCTACTATCATAAACTAGTATGTGGTTGATATGACAACAAAATAACTTCTCAAATGAAATAAACAGTGAGGGCATTTTTATCAAAGCTGGACAGTTACAATAAGTTGTAAGCAGTCCACTGTCCCCTCTCTTTCAGAGTCTTAACGGTGTGTGGGTGAATGAACAACGTATTCCTGTGGACAGGGCTCACCCACTGAGCCTAGGGGACTCCATAAAGCTGGGAGTGCCGCTTGTGGGCACCAATGCAGAGTATGAATACATACTGGTTCGGCAGCGCCTCGAGGACATCAGACCCCACCTATCGAAGCAAGGCTGTGAAGGGGCTTGTCTCACATCCCGAAATAAGAAGACTAAGAGGAAATTGAACTGTGATGAACTAGAACCTTCCACCTCATCGAGATCCAAGCTGTACCGGCATTCTGCCACCGACAAATCACATGGCCAGCCGTGTCCACCAAACGAGCCCTGGGAGAAGCCGGGGACCAGGGTGCAGGAGGAGGCAGGGCCCAGTGTACTGAGGCATGGGGGACGAGACTCACCACAGTGGCCCAGCAGGGATCTGGCCAGCCTGCAAATGTATGTCTGGCTGCTCTGCCCGCAGAGGGGTGGGATCCTGCTGTGGAAGAGAATTATCCTTTCTGTCTTCTAATTTCCTCTCCTTGCTCCTCCTCTTGTCTGTGTTGATTGGAAAAAACTAAACATAAAGGGTATATCCTTACCCAATATTGGCTTTTGCAAGGGCTGTCAATATTAGGGGCGAAACACATTCTCGTGAGCAGGGTTCAACATTAACGATGGCCCGGGGCCAGTAAGAACTAACGTCGGGCCAGTAAACAAAGATAGTCACTTGCCCGTTCGGGCCAGTTCTCAATTTTGCCATTTAAATTAATAGTCTTGTATTAAAACGTTTGCCCGTAATATTTGTCCCTCCCCTGCTTTATTTTCGCTTATCTCATGTTAAAATCTATGTCTGTCATATGCGATTCTTTCTCCCTCCTCGGTTTGGCAATACCGGGGTCGTCTTTTCGACCAATAATATTTGAATGCTTGTCTGTTTTAACCAATCAAAATGTTGTATGCATAGTGCAGGACCCAAACGAATGTGATCCTT
>JACXGM010033220.1:0-12539 GCA_016801145.1 Umbra pygmaea
TACAGAATGAGCCTGTTGGTACAATAAAGCATCAGTGCTCTACAGAATGAGCCTGACTGTCAGGTGTTTAAATGGGTTCAGACCTCTTAGCTGGGTCTGAGTGCACCAGGGCAGCATCGGTCATGACCTTCATCCAGGACTCCATCTCCTTGGCGCTGTCGGTGCAGAAGTAGTACGTCCTCATGTTGGGATGTGTTGCCTGATCCACACATAGACGTGACAGGAGAGAACAGTGTTACCTGGAAGAGAGAAGCACCATGTTAGTCGAGGCCACTTAAAGATGCCTTCCTTGATATTAGGGGATATTTATGCCTATTTAAGCCCTCTGGGTTATAAAGAATGTGAATAAAGGTGCTTTTGGGCTAAAACGAGTCCCCGCTCGGTACTTCGATTTTTCTCTGAGGTATTTATGTTCGTATTTTGTCTCTTGATCTGCTGTGTCTAGACATTGGACATCATTAGATGTCACTGTACAGCTCTGGTTTGATTGACAGTTCTGGCAAAATTACTTCTTTCACTTTAGTAAAGCATACATCACAACCTTTGGTAGGGATTCCCTACCTGATGCTAGGTAAGGAAATGGCTGCCATAGCAGTGAGAAACACTGTTGTGTTTCATGCTAACTGCGGTAAGACAATGATTATACTTAAACTGTGCATATAAAATAAACAATATACTACCTGGACTAAAATGCGGGGCCTAAAACATTATGAAAGTCACAGATGGTAGCTTTAAGTCTTGGTTTTAGTTTCTTTGAAGTTATGAAGCAAATACTGTGGAAACAGTCATTCAGGATTTACGTCCCCCATCAGTGATTGTGACAAATGTATTAATTTACTTTTTGAAATACTCCTTTAATTTGTCTTGAGAGTGTATATGATCCATGGGAATGTTTGTTTTAGCACAGGAGATAAAAAAACAGGCTTCAGACTCACCACACGACACTTGGATAGGCAGACAGGCTGTCCATGATTCAACTCAAGTTCCCTTTTCCTCACAGTAAACAAACCAGAGATAGAGAGAACATATCAAAATAATAATTTTTCAAACATCCTGTTTAGCAGCATCTAACAGACACAAAACAAAGCTCTCATGAACATATTTATTAGTCCCCAGGAAATTGTGCATTTCGCGTATTAGCCTCGAACACCTTCCATTCAAATTTGGTCTTGGGAGTGACTTTGATAAGTAAGGCTTTTGTCAAGATTAATTTTAGTCAATAAACACAAGGGCATATATCCAGTGGCATACAAGACACACATTGGGTGGGGTTGGGGGGGTGTTGTGGGATATTAGATTTTCAAGTTTGAAGACTGAGCCAATGTCGGTCACTCAGCTGATTTCTAGCAGTATTCATATAGGCTAAGGAAGGCTACGTTTAAAGTAAATCGCCACCAGACCTTTTGTGAATTTAAGAAGAATTTTCTGCTAAAAAAACAAATCTTTCTACTAAAAACACCAAGACATAAGGGCAATATAAGGACACAGGAACAACACAGACAAACAGAGGGACTGGCAGTAAGCCCAGTATTTAGAGAGTTGGGCCAGTAACCAAAAGGTTGCTAGTTCACTATCACAAGAAGCAAATGTTTAAGAAATCTATTCATTTGACCATGAACAACTTGCTATTCACCAAAAACACACATGATAGTTCCGAATGAATCGCATGTATTCCTATCCCCCTTTTCTGATTTGTTCTGAACTGTGAATAATTACAATCATCAACAATGTTCTGTAAAACTAAGGAGATGTGCTCAGATCCCTTCCCTTCGTTCCCCTCGGCCTCCCTCCCGCTGTGTGGATGGAGAGCTAGCTAGCAGCGTTGTTGGCTACAGAGACCTTGGGCAGACTGGTGGGCGTCTGTCTGCTTGGCAGGGCAGAGTCCAGCCCTCATCTAGCTGTGGCTTTGTGAAGCAACCAGCCCACAGAGAGGCACCGCAGTCAGGGGGCTGTCATTTGGACATGGCTGTGGCTGGGATGAAGCTACTCACCAACAAAGCAGTAGCAGCAGATTCCAGAGACGACACACTTATTATATCTTTTTCTGTTTGACCCAAACTAAACTCCTAGTTCAAAAACAATGCTCAAAGCTGTAGTTGCACAAGCCCACAAAAAATAAATGTATCTTTCTTTGAACCTGGCTAAAGTCTTGGCACAACAACAACTTCTTAAAGCAGTAGTTTGTGGAAGAAAATTTCTTGCTGGTTTGTCCTTTGGTAAATTCCCCTATTTCCTTCTCTGTCACTCGATTATGTTTTTTTCTCAGTTTTATTTAGTAAATTATCAAACAAACTGCCCTTTTCACCTCTCAATGCCTCCTCATTAATTTTCCTTCAGTGTGGAACCATAAGACACCAAACAAAAAAAATCAAACACACTAGCCAAAAAAACTGACCTTGAAGGCGTATTTCCTGTTGATGTGGTCGTCGACTGACAGCATGGATACATGAAAGCTAGGCAGAAGGATGCTTCCAAGGATACCCTCTTCTTTCTCATCTGAAGGAAACAGTGAAAAGGAGAAAAGCTCGTTTTAAACTTGCCTGTCCTCCTATTGCAAAGACAGTCTTTTCTCCCCAGAGTTTGTATAGTATCATTCAAGGAGGTGATGGGTTAGGGCCAATTCTTACTTCCAGGCAAAAGTGGTGTAAATTGTGACCTGTGTTGCAGCCGCGGTCGGGGGATCTTAATTGGGGATACTGGGCTCACATTACGTTCGGGACCAGAGTGAATGCATCGTAATTGGGGACGCCGGGCTCGCATTACCATCCGGACTGGGGGAAACAGAACGGTATCACACAATGGGTTTGATGCGCTACACACAGTTCCATTCACGCCTATCCCGAACGTGTGCGAGCCCGGCGTCAGCAATAAAGATCCACCGACTGCGGCTGCAATGTTTCTAGATTACGTATATTTTATGTGTTTTGAGGGGGGGTTGTGTGACGACCAGGGCTTTTGCCGTGTCGCTCACATTAAATGTTTTCTAGCTGTCTTCAGTTTCACCTAGCAGACAGTGTGATGTGATTGGTCAGCAAACTTGCACCTCTCTTTGCCTGTGAACAAGGTGTGAACAGTCATTGAATAAGAGATCACCCCTTTTGTCAGTGGTATGTATCGCTCACCACTGTGTCTTTGTCTGCCAAAGAGAAAGATTAGACGGAAACAACCACAGCTTGTGTGATTCTGAGAGGACAATGGTTCAAATGGCAACAGGAACAAAGTGTACTGCAAGCTTTTGCCGTTGTCTACGACGTGTGAAGTCTTGCTAAAGAGGCTATTTGTGAAATGAGAAATATACTATAACTGTATGATGTAGACATACATACACCACATCCATGTATGGAATTATTATGTCAAAAACCTCCATCTAAGTTATCTTCTTTTACATTGTCATTAGCATGCCAAAATTATGTTGGAAATACCACAAACAGATGTGCAACCAATGAGTTGCTTCAAACACATGTTGGCCTAGACCTACTTACAAGGCCCATGAAACAAAAAAACAAACACCAGGAGTTCCACAAAATTATATGAAGTATTTGCATTCTTTTCTCTTCTTGGGCCTAATTTTGGTCAATTTGCCAAATGTCTCTTTTTATAATTCAGTCTTGGTCTCCAAAATATCTACATGCCTACCTATGCTCTTCAAGAAGAGATAAAATGCTGACAAACCTAGAGCAAAGCTGAGGTAAAAAAACAAGAGAAACAAAGCATTGCTGTGATAGTAACGAGATGTCTGCCTGTCCGCTGAGCGTGTTGAGAGGAACATCAGGGGACAGACTGCCTGGTTGTTATTGTCACCAGGTAGCGTTCCTCAATCAGCCTGAAAAAACGGCACCAGGGACTGAATGGTCAGGAAAGAAGATGAGCATCTATCTGTCCACTGATTAACCCACAACAGATGAATAACTAACTAAGTTTAATTTTGCACAGCTGGGTGAAAGTAGGCGCGTGTTCTCTGTGAGGAATTCGTTCTTGGAAATAGTTTGTCCATCAACACATTGGGCGCGGTTGCTTGTCTTTACACTGAATAATTGAATAAAAAAGGGATGCCTTTATGAAACGGGAATGTCACACTGAACAGCAACAAGACGTTTGCAGTATACCCACACACGCACAAACACAAGATTAGTACTGTATATGTATAGCGAGAAGAGATAATTGCAGCTTTCATTCCATATTAATGATTTTTGAGCCTTGAATTCAAAATCTAATGAACAGAAATCGAATTAATAGAAGTGCCTATTTTATTCGTAACATTTTCAACCACTGAATACAGAGAGATGCTTCAAAATCTGTTTTCAGGTACCCACAAACACAGAAAAACAAATGTGTGTGTGTGTTTGTGTGTGAAGGGGGCTGGGGTTATATCTGTCACATACATTTCCTGCTGTATTTCAGTCTTTGTCACTAGCCAGTTGGCACAGTGAGCTAAACGCCCTCCTGTAGTAATACACTGCATTTAATCTAAACTATTTAGCAGACGTTCCAAACATCCTCCTATTCCCTATATAGTGCACAACTCCAGTCCCACTGGAAATAAAGTGTGTCAGGATATGACCTGCCTGGTCATCTGTTAAAAGGGCTCTGTGAGTCCGATGCATCACTCTCAATTTTCCAGTAGAACAAATCTCATGAACTCGTTGTGTCTCTCTACCCTTCCGTCTAGGGTAGCTGGCAGCAGGGTGCGTGAATGTAAAGCTGTGGAGGGTATTGACTCACAGAGAATATGGGTGAGTCACAGAGAGACACTGTGGGAGAGTCACATAGAGATATTGTTGGGAGTGTCACAAAGATATACTGTGGGAGATTCATATAGAGATATTGTTGGGAGTGTCACAGAGAGATACTGTGGAAGAGTGATACAGTGGGAGAGTCACAGAGATACTGTGGGAGTCAGAGATACTGAGGAAGAGTCACAGAGATAATGTGAGAAAGCCACAGAGAGAGATACTGTGGAAGAATCAAAGAGAGACACTGTCTGTGGGAGAGTCACAGAGAGATACTGTGGGAGAGACACAGCGAGATACTGTGGGAGAGACACAGAGAGATACTGTGGGAGAGTCACAGAGAGATACTGTGGGAGAGACACAGATAGATACCGTGGAAGAGTCACAGAGAGATAATGAAGAAGCATCACAGAGATATCGGTACTTTGGGAGAGTTACAGTGAGATATTGTGGGAGAGTCACAGAGAGATACCGTGGGAGAGTCACAGAGAGATAATGAAGAAGCATCACAGAGATATCGGTACTTTGGGAGAGTTACAGTGAGATATTGTGGGAGAGTCACAGAGAGATACTATGGGAAAGACACACAGATACTGTCAGAGAATCACTGAGAGAAACCATGGGAGAGTCACAGGGAGATACTGTGGGAGAGTCACAGAGAGACACTGTGGGAGAGACACAGAGAGATACTGTGGGAGAGTCACAGAGAGATACTGTGGGAGAGACACAGAGAGATACCGTGGGAGAGTCACAGAGAGATACTGAAGAAGCATCACAGAGATATCGGTACTTTGGGAGAGTTACAGTGAGATATTGTGGGAGAGTCACAGAGAGATACTATGGGAAAGACACACAGATACTGTCAGAGAATCACTGAGAGAAACCATGGGAGACTCACAGGGAGATGCTGTAGGAGAGTCACAGAAAGAATGTGTGACAGATCAGTCCACCTTGTTGTTGTTTTGAATTGGTAAAAGTTTTATTTCTCTTACTTTGACAATGTAAACATCTGTCTCCCATGCTAATAAGGCCCTTTAAATTGAATGGAAGAAAGACAGACAGGTATAGAGTGAAAGAAAGACAGCTAGAAAGATTTAGAAAAAGACTAATAGAAATGATAGAAGTTACTATAACATCTGGAGCACCCTGTCATGGTGTTACTATAACATCTGGAGCCCCCTGTCATGGTGTAATTATAACATCTGGAGCCCCCTGTCATGGTGTTACTATAACATCTGTAGCACCCTGTCATGGTGTTACTATAACATCTGGAGCACCCTGTCATGGTGTTACTATAACATCTGGAGCACCCTGTCATGGTGTTACTATAACATCTGGAGCACCCTGTCATTCTCTTTACTTTGCAGTCCAGTTGAAGTTCTATTCCACATTCACTGTCATATTCCATTTCAGTTAATAAATAGAATGATTAAAATGACCGTCCTGTAAATACTTCCGGTATTTCACATATATGTTTCCCAATAAGACAGAAGCAGACTGTGTTCTGAAGGCAAACTAAGTTCCTTGCACTTCTATATAATTAATATCTCTATTCTCTCTCTCTGACTCATCGCTCCATCTGTGTCTCCTAAAGTGATGTATGATTGTGTAAAGGTTGTGTTAACACGTGCGGTTGTGGTTGTGTAAAGGTTGTGTTAACACGTGTGGTTGTAGAGGCGTGCTAATGTTTGTGTGCTTCAGGATTGGGGGGTGTTTCAGTGTGATATTTTTTATTAAACACAGAGAAAAAAATGTCATCTCTTTTAGTGTCTCTAAGGTCAGATTGATTAAATATTGACACAGCTGTTGGGGTGTTTGACAGCCTCTCCACCATCTGTGTGTAAATCAATGATCCGGGTCAGGTAGCATCAGTGGAGCCAGACACACAATGCCACTGCCAAGCCTAGCCAAATCAAGCTGCTCTGGCCTGGCTGGGAACCCATCTGGTTCTGGAAGAGTCCAGTGTAGACAGATCAGAGCTGGATTGTATGAGTAGGCCTGGGAGTAGATGAAGCACTGATGAACAATCTGTGTGTGCTTTCCTCTGCCTGAGGTCCAGCCAGACAGCTGCTCTCTGTGAACAGACCACTCCACAAAGCACTATGACAACACGTCTGTCTGATTCTACTCTCACTGCCCAGCCGATTGGTTCTTTTGTTTCTTTGCAGTTTTTTAAACAAGGGTGGATTTTATTAATCTTTTTTTATTATCTTCATTGTCAGGACAGTAGGAAGCAGAGGCTACGGAGACTAGGAGGCATACAGGAGGAGACAGAGAGGAAGGGCACAGTCACCCAACCCTGGGTTCGAACCCTGTTGCCAGGGCCACAGTTGTAGTTCATATTCGTGAGTTTAGACCGCCACAGTAAAGTCAGCTGTAGTGTCTGGGGACTGCTAACATGTCATTTGAGGAAACCTGTACACAGATAGATAATACCAAACAGACACACACATATAGAAGCCCACAGAGACACAGACACACAAATGCAAATACTACTTTTAGGGCATGATATGTTGAAATACAAAAACGTATTAGGCTAATATTAGTCAGCTAAATTATAATTTAGGCCTGTGCACACAGCTCTACTTCATTGTATCGTAAATCACAGCTGTCTCGATTGGTTCACTCATTGTGACATGAGAAAACGAACTAGGATATCAAATAATTAGCATTACCTCCTGTCCTTGATGGAACTACAAGTTATTTTTTACAGTGGATGGTCAGGGGCCACAACACAATGTGATCTCCATCCAACACCTCTTTTGAACTAGTATTATTCAATAAGCCTGGTCAATAGAAGGCTACTGTTAGCTGACAAATGCTACCATAATGTATGTTTGTTTCAAGGGACGGAGTGTCATTACCTGCTGTGAGAAACACAATTACAGCCAGTCTATCTCCTTCCATGCAGTGAGGTGCACTGAACAATTCATGTTGACTGAAGGGCAGAAACGTTGATTTTGCTGCTATTTTATACATGAAAACAAGGCAAGATCAGCACAAATTGAGCCAGATTTACAGACTAATCTTAGTCTTGGACTCATCAAGCCAAATTCACAAACAAAGACTAACTTTAGTCCTGGCCTAATCAGATTCAACAGACTAAAACTAAGCTTTGTCCTAGACTAATCAGATTCACAGATAAAGACTACACTTGTATCGAAATTGCATTCTGATAGATTTCAGCAACATTTTCGAGCACAGCTTGGGAAGAGATACAATTTTTATGTGTAAACTTGCCGTTCTCTCTTGAATTCCACGCGACCTCCGGAGGTAATGCATGAGAAGAATTAGCAAACAGCCAAGGAGAAGGGTGTATTGTGGGTAAATTCTCCACGTGTAGTTCAATGGGCTGGTTTTTGAGCGACGTGCTCACTCACCCAGATCAAGACATCTTGAATGACACACCCACAAACACGTGATTGCCGTCTCGAGACATGACAAAGTAAATAAAAAACAGTATGGAAATGATTTTGTCTCGGCTTGAGCGGACTCAAAAATCTTGTGCAAATCTATCGGTATGTAAACGTCCTTAGTCCTGGACTAGTCAGATCTACAGACTAAAACTAATCTTAGTCCTGGAATAACCAGATTCACAGATAACGACTAAGCTTAGAGGCTTTTTAAACCACGAAAGATTTCGATAGATTTGAGCAACATTTTCCGAATCCGCTTAAGCCGACGTTGGGATGAGACAATTGTAATGTGTAAACTTGCGGGTCTCTCTCGAATTCCACGCGACCTCCCGAGGTAACGCACATGAGGAATAAAAAAAATCCCATCTGGATCTTTGCTAATAGCCCAGGAGGAATGTGTATTGAGGGTATATTCTTGACTGTAGGTCAATGGGGTATGTTGGTTTGCTCAGGCACCAAGCTCAAGATGTATTGAATGACACACCCACAAATGTGTGATTGTGTTCTAGAGACATGACAGTGTAAATACATACAGTAGGGAAATTATCTTAAGTGGATTCGTAAATGTTGCTGAAAGCTATCGAAATCTATCATAGTTTGAAAAGTCCCTTAGTTCTGGACTAATCAAATTCACATACTAAAACTAAGCTTAGTCCTGGACTAACCAGATTCACAGATAAACACTAAGCTTAGTCCCGGATTAATCAAACCCATTAAGCACAGCTGTGAAAACACCTGACGCGCATAATCAGTGTGCCAAATGTTCGTTCAATTAGGCTACACTGCGTGTTTGAGTGTGTTTTCGATTAAACAGCATTTTGCGCACTTGCTGGCATCATAAAATGTCATCATTAACCATGTCTTTAACATATAGCCGTTGTCCCCTTCACAGCCACCCATTCAAGGGGGGATTCCTCATGGCAAAGTTGCCATAAATGAGTCGTGGGTAATTCACAAAGACATGGGTGATTTTACAATTAGCATTGCAAATGACTTGTATGTTGATTGAATGGGTTCCCTTGAGGTTGATGTATATCAGTGCAAATAATTCATTCTGAATAATTTGAGTAAATGTGTACACTAGATGTATACCTATTTTTTCACATTTTCGGACACCACAATGACTTCCCCCGTGTAGTAATATTTTTCCTTCTAATTACGTATTGCAATAATAAAGAACTGCTGCATTTGTGTAGATGAGAGGAGCAAAGTGTATGCGCGTTGTGCACACGCTACATTATGGTTAAGAATGAGCCCTTAATATAGCATATCAATAACACGCCACTGACTTTTAACCAGGTTTTTCCTGGTCAGTGGCAGAATTGTTTTCGGGGAAATGCAAGATAGCACCAGGGAGCGTTTGCGCCGGAACATGCCTCTTCGCTGAACCGCCCAAGGAACGCAAGTTCATTCCCTAATTTACAGACACGCGTCTGTGGAGGGAAAAGTCCCATATGCGTCGGGTGCAAGATAGGAATGATACATGCGTTTGTGTAAAAAGTCAATTGCACTGGGTGTAAGATAAAGCCCAAGGTGACAGTCCCTCACTGTACATAACGTACAACATGGGATGAGCAACGGCTGAGTATATATAGACTCAAACCTTCTCAGGACGAATACTCATAGCACTCTTATAGTGGTGCCAAACGGGAGAGTGAAGCATACACGCCTCCAGGACATCTTAACAAGATTAACAAAACAACAAACGCTGCTAAGGCAGAATATTAGGGCCGGTTTCATAAACAAGAATTAAGCCTATTCTTGGACTAAGAAACCAAGATCAATGGAGATTTCCATTCAATTTGATTATTTAGCCCAGGACAAGGCTTAATCTGTGTCAGCGAAACCGGACATTAAAATGACTGCTCAAATGGGCAGACTCAACATACAGGCACCAATCACCAACATTTTGTTACACAGGTTAATGAATTAATTGCAGACAGCTGACAATCACAGAAAACAAGACAAGTGGTTGGTGGGAAATTATGTAATTGTCCGGGAGAACTGCACACAAAACACACAAGCAATCAGTCAATTTATGTCCTGATTAGCACCTGCCATGGTCTGAGCCGTGACACCAATATCTTTGACACACAGAATAAAGAATACAATCAACTCTATTGGGTGTATTTCTATCTGGACGATGACATCACTCACCTCTGTAGTAGTACAGGCACATCTCTGACAGCACAAACCACCTCTTCTTCCAGAGCTTCATCCCGGTACTGTCCTGGAGTACCACAGGGGAACACAGAAACAGTGTGACCTATGCTTATTTAACAGTTTATATATTTCCTTAATAGACACTACACATTTGTTTTATCCTTAAATATTGTTGGTTACAATATATTTAGGTTTGTCCTGATTTCAGCCATTACAAATACAAATGCTGCATTTTAACAAGAGTCTGTAGTCATTTGCTATCAATCCACTCGATTTTGTAATTAGGTTATTTTCTTCATATTGTGTTTTCCATGTCTTTTTCCATCTTCAGAAAGGGTAGAGGCTGCCTCTGCATCAGTTAATGAGGATCCTAATGAACAGAAGTCATGAAAAGATTCAAACCCAGAATACCGAAGGAGTGTAATTAACCACCAAGCAACAACAGAAACTACAAGTGTTTCAGCCTGAGGATCCGAGTGAAGAATCCTGTCACAAAACTATAAACTCCATCCAATTGTTTATCATGAATTTAATCCTATCCGAAAAAATCCAAGTTAATAGTTTTGGCAACTGGGTAGAATTTGGTTCTTGTCAAAAGATAGAAGTCATGAAGGAGAACGAGGCTACTGCACTAAATGTTGAACACTCCAGATTCAATTACAAGGAAAACAACTGTTCTTTAAAATAGGGTGAACAGTTCTCTGTACTAAACTAAAGACACACACAAGCAAGCCAGATAAAACCTCTACAGTATTTCTCTGGAATCAGTGGATGTTCAGTTCAAAGAGATTTTTGGACTTCAGCTTATAAGAGGAGGGGGATGAGTGGGGCGTGTGTGAGGTAGAGGGGTGAGGTAGAGGGGTGAGGTAGAGGGTGAGAACTGCTTTGGTTCTGTTGTCTCTGCAGGGAAATGGACATGTTCTAAAAAGACCCTAAGAATGCTTTAATCTCAGATGACAGAAATAGAACCACGGATTACAGTCTGTAACCGGGGGCACATTATCAAGTGCGTGTGCACACATCAACGTCCCTAAACCTTGCCCCACAAATCCCACAAAGGGTTTATACTTTTGTTCTTGTTGTTAAAAACGATTAAGAACTAGAACAATCTGTAGATTAACATAATATTGAGCCTTAGACCTAACCCTAGATCAAAATGAGAATTTGGATAGATAGCCTTTACTCTCACCTGAACGCGCAATACTAGGGGAAAAGGGTAAGGGAAAGGGGTAAGACAGAGAATTGGGATTCACCCTTACTCTGGACAGTGCCGACCACAGCTTCGAGAGCCAGCCTGCCTGCCTGGCTGCTTTGGGATCTTAATTTTTTGGGACCTGTCTTTTCCTAACCAACCCTCTATGACCTAACTTCCCAAAAGCTAGTCCACTTTTTTGTAAACCTGCCATATTATGTAAGCTAAAGAGAACGGTATCCAGGAAAGGCATTCCTGGGTGATTTGTTCCTGAGACATTTAGTTGGAGTGACAGTGGAGATGTCTTTCTTCCAATCATCAAATCCAGCAGCATCAAGCTCCTTTCTCAACAAATTCATTCCCTGTTTTGTCAGAAAGATCACACTGCTTGCTGGTAGTTCCACTTGGGCTGGGCAGGCGGGGAGGGAAACGAGGGCCCCATCCCAAATAGCACCCTATTTACAGCTAAGTGCACTACTTATGACCCAGGTCTTATGGGCTGAAGTAGTACACTGGTAAAAACAAAGGGTACCATTTGGGACACATGTAACCCTTTCAAAGTGAGTGAGTGTGACAGCCTGAGCGACTCAGCCAGGATCACCCTGAGTGTTGGAGCCCCTCTTCAGACTTCAAAAGCTCCCAGGTTTGAATGACGGGAGGAGAGGAGATGTAAATCCAGCAATGCTTGGTTTTTGAACCCGGAGGCATTCTGTGTTAAAAACACACACCCACAAACACCCCATCAGTATGGGGATTCGAGCATTGCTAAGTATCTTGACAGCCTGCCCGTGGTGGATGAGCCAGAGTAGCTGGTTAGGCTCTATATTAGGGCCTGGTGTATGAGAAGCTCTTCTGATAGAGCCTGGTCCATGTAGTCTGGTTAGGCTCTATAGTAGGGCCTGGTGTATGAGGAGCTCTTCTGATAGAGCCTGGTCCATGTAGTCTGGTTAGGCTTTATAGTAGGGCCTGGTGTATGAGGAGCTCTTCTGATAGAGCCTGGTCCATGTAGTCTGGTTAGGCTCTATAGTAGGGCCTGGT
>JACXGM010033221.1:0-12356 GCA_016801145.1 Umbra pygmaea
CACTTCTAGCATGTGTATGCTGGCAAACATTTTCCAGTTGAGCGAGGAGCACAATGGCATTTAAAACACTATGTTGTTATCCCAGTGCACACTATGTTGTTATCCCAGTGCACACTATGTTGTTATCCCAGTGCACACTATGTTGTTATCCCAGTGCACACTATGTTGTTATCCCAGTGCACACTATGTTGTTATCCCATTGCACATTATGTTGTCTAAATGGAAAGATTGCTGTGATCTTCAACTCTGTATGTTTGAGATAGCGCTGTAGATATAATTGGATATTATACAATTGGGGAAGGGAGAAAAACAAGATAAAAAGGTCCATGCGATTAACAGAGTAAAAACGATTAACAACATCAACAATGTAATGTGTTAACTTTGACAACCCTAAATTGAGTAGGTTACATCAAAAGATTTTAATTCAAAGCATGTTTCCATAGAATAGAAGAAACTATTTGCTCCTTATCACATCAGTTAACCTTTCAGAGCTATTGCCAATTCATCTTCTGAATTATTCTAGCATCCATCTAGTTATACATCCAGTCCCTGCCGTTATTCTTTGAGATGCGATCACAATGTTATTTTTGGCAGAACCCAGTGTTAAAAGCTACATAGACAGGATGGCTATTACATGCTCTTTACCTGTGGCCTGCTTCTGTTTCATTGCCTTTGTCTGGACCTTTAAAAATGTCTTAGAATTTAATTATACATCCTTTAAACTTTGCTGTTGAGCCGGGCACTTTGCGATTCATCTAGTGTCATTCAGTTTGATGGCATTGACCTTTACTCCTGACAATATTCAATATGCCACATAATCATCTGCCTACAATATTAAACCATAATAGCTCCAAACAGTACCGTACATAATGTAAGGAGTTGGGAGCAAGTCACAGATGAAAAACTCCCAAGGTCTTTGGCTCAGGATAAATCTTTGTGGCAGGTCAATTGAAAATGGCTGTTGATCACAGAGCTGAAAATGAGAAGTTGGGCTGAAATGGTACTTGTTAAAAGTGGGCCCTTCATTGGGCTAAAAGCTGTGCTTCCCGCTCATGAAGCCTGTTAAGCAATTCAGGAGATGGCTCAGGGGTTATATTCATACAGTGGCCTCTAAGGGCCAAACAGAGACTCATTAGCTTGGAGTCTCTGCAGTTATCCAGAGAGAAAGCATGTTTCAGACTGGTAGACACAGCTCCTTTGTGACAACTTCAAATGAAGGACTTAAACTCAGCGACCAAATAACAGTCTCACATTGGGATTCTAGGACAGCACTATCTTGGGAGAAACCACTTTTTTATGGGATAAACCAGGTTTTATTAGGTAGATTGGACTGTTGGAAATGGAAAAGCTGACAGAGGTCCAAGAACTTGAATATGTTACATTTAGATTACACAGCTTGCACCTGTAACAGTCAATATGGTATTTCAGGTAGAATGAGTGTATTTACTTAATTTCCCTCTGTGATAGCGAAGGAACACAATGAAAGTGTTTTAAGGCAGACTGAATCCCTTTCAGATGTTAAAGCAGTGGGTTTACTCATCAATAGGAAACTTTAAAATTGCTGCATGTTACTGTTTGAAACAGTTGAAGTGTGAAACAGGGAAATGATGGATCTCTTTCCAACACTATTGGGATAATTTCAGACTTTTTTTGTTGTTTTATTGGAGGCATTTTGGTTTTGTTTTACTTTCAGCTTCTCCTACATCAGTGAACATGATAGATACTGTGTGCAGAACTAGGATGCCATTCTTGTGTCCACCTGGTATCTGTCTCATCTTTCTTTCCAGAAATCAAAAACTATTGCTGACAGCATTCATCCTTGCCTCATCCCTTTCTAGTCACTGACGTGTTAGAGATGTGAGGCAAAGTGACTGAGTAGAAGAGTACACAAAATACATAATTGAAAATGGAAGACAGAGCCTGAAACTGAGCTCTGCGAAGATGTCGCCTGCAAAGCCATGATGGATGTAGCTGTCTAATTTCATTATGGTTAAAACACAGCTTTTATGACAGGCAGGATGAATGAGCTCCACTAACCGAACAGGTTTTATATCCACTGTTATGCATGTATTATTTGCATTGTTATTAGTATTTTATTCAACATAAATGTGACCTTAATCTCTATGGCATTCTATTACAATGAGCCCATTCCAATGTTTACCTATGCACTGTGAAGACAACTATGTACACTGCAATTCAACAACCTAATAAAATATCGTCTTATCACTAAGCACAGCAGAAGTATGTTACAATCAGGGCCATGCTACCAAATTGTTTTTCACAGAAATGAATTGAGTGATGTTCAGTTTTCACAAGGAGCTCTTCTTTTAATCCAATCAATTAAACCAGTCAAGTTGCTTCATTGTGGTTGTTAATTTAAAAGTCTAACATATAAATGTTTGTCTCCAAGTAATAAATTAAATCAGTACTGTCTGCCATGTAGCATGAAAACTTAGCTCTTTGATGGACAGCAGCCTGAATACCGGAAATGGTGTAATGGCAACAAGGCTAATCTTTTGACCCCACAGGCCGAACTGTCTTCACTTTGTCCACTTAGTAATTGTAGCCATTACCAAGCAGAGTCATAAGACACCAATGCTCCATTGGAAATGCTTTGTAACCTTGTAATGCAGAGATGATAGAGGTTGGAGTTGTGCTGCCTGGTTTGTCAGGAAAGGAAACAAACCATTACCAAGGCAGCAGACAGGAACCGGCTGGAGGGCACCTCTCTCTGAGATTCAGTGGATTTACAACATCTGCTCCATGCCGGAGAGGCTGCCACCTCTACTCACCGCTTTCTTGATTAATTATTTAAGACACAGGCAAGAGGAGGCGGAGATGGTAAATGCAAAGCCTATATGCATAGAACAGGGCTTTTCCTTGTTTAAATATTATAAAGCCTATATGCATAGAACAGGGCTTTTCCCTGTTTAAACATCGTAATGTATCTATTTTGGTCTAGGCTGGCCAAATTATTTCTGTGGGTATTTATTTCATGAAATTGTGCACTGACTTCACAGTAGCTTGGACTTAATCAGTCTGGGAATGGAAAGGTAAGCACATGTGTTACGGGGGAGAAAGCCTACATTTCCCACAGTAGTTGCTGCATGTTGTCCTCTATGCTAGCAAAGACCCATGACTCACCAAGTTCCTCCTGCCAGCTCATTATTGGGCAGCCTCTGACACGCTGTCGGGCAGATCTGTGAAGGGTTCGGCCTCTGCATCACTCCGAACCAAATCCAACCTCTTCCTATAGCTTGTTAGGCCCTAATTAATTGGATTGAAAGAATGTCAGTAAGTATTTCACATGTCTGTGTGAGTGGCGGCTAAGAACACAAGCCCACTGCCATGGGTCTTCATCTGGAGAAGAATCACTCCATATTAGGCCCATTGACTCTCTTTCTCAGAGATGGGATTGAACACTGATTTTGCGTTAACCCGCCAAATGAAGCAGCGCTGGATGTCCTTTTTTTTGCTAATGACTTTTGTGAGAAGCTTGCAGCATCAGTGTGGACGGGTGACATTTTTGGGCAACTAATCTGAATACATTAAACAAAGTGACTATGTTGCTATATTTAGCTCAAGCACAGTCAGAGATAATTGTGACAGTTTTTCTTCAGTACTTTTAATAAGGAACGCAGCAAGGTTTTTGTCCAAGTTGTCAATGGTAATTAATCATTGCTGGCTTTACGAATGGTGAGGCCAATCTTTAACACTCTAATGATGTAGCTTGATAATCAATAAATGCACCTTAAAGTCAATGCTCTTGACCTTGTGTTTTGAGGAAATGAGCTGTAAGCCATTTTTGACCAAACCATTGCATATCTCTATATACAGTGTGGTAGGAGCTGAGGAACTCTGGAACCTTCTACCAGGCTGGTTCATCTACAAATTTAGTTTATTAACGGTAATCCCAGTCCAAATATTCCCCCTCTTATAATTGGCTAATCTGGCCCTTTTTTCTTATTAATGTGGTGCTAGGTTACTTCATTGTTTTTTATAGAGGTTGCGAAAGCAGAACCATAGCATTTTAGCTAAATCTAACCAAAGCACCTGTGGGAATAAATCATTATTATCATCAGACCATAACTGCACCATATCTGGCCTGTTTGCACCTGTGTTGGGGATAATGTTACTAAGTAACGCGTTACAGTAGTCAGACTACTTTTTTTGATAAAAAATTACCTAATGTATTACTTTCACAGTTTAAGTAATTAGTTATTAGTTACATTTATAACAAGAACATTTTTAAAATGTACATTATATTTTTACCTGTTCTGTTTTAGAACACAAGTTAATAATTTATTATCCGTTTTTTAATCCGTTTTTCACTGTAAACTGATAATCTGAATTTTTTTTAAATTATTATTATTTGCATTTCTTTTTCACAACACACATATACATATATACATACATACATATATACATGAACATAAAAACATACAAAAACAAAATATATATATATATATATATATATATATACACATATGTACATATATATATACACATACATACACACATACATATATTAAATAATAATAAATAAAGAGAAAACAATTTAACAATTCATGACACACAGTTCCAAGGCTAATAAGTAGATCGATGAGAATACTTATAAATCTTGTTGCAGGACAACCTAATCAAGTTTATTCTAAATCTGGGCAATACAAAGTTTTACATCATTCTATACAAATGATACCTCTTCCATCTACTGTGTCTAACCCTGAAGAGCAATACATTACAAAAAACACAATAATTGACCTTTCCATACTTCAGTTTTGGGATTTCAAACAAAACTAAACCACAAAACACATGAACCACTATTACACAAAACACAATAATTGACCTTTCCATACTTCAGTTTGGAGATTTCAAACAAAACTAAACCACAAACTACAATTCATTAAATATATAAAATATTCCTTTTCTCCCATCTTTGTTCAAATAAGGACGTTTTATTTTTTATTCTCATATTAATTCTCTCTATTTCCTATATTTCTGTCACAACATTTTTCCACCCTTATATGGGGGATTTAATCATCAGTTCAGCCAACAGTAGATCAAAATCGGGTACTGGCACCAAACGAGTGCTGATTTAATATGTCCATTCAACAATGCACAGTCATTGTTGCGCACATATAACGTGTCAAAATACGAAGTCTACTCAAAACGATACACAGAAGACAGTTTTTTTACTTCCACATTTAATCAAAAGGCATTAATGTTAGCAGGGAATATACGTCGCTAATGTTCTCAAACGTCGTTTTCAAAGTACAGTAGCCTATTTCTAATGTTGAGTCAGACGGTGGAGAAAAGAGAGAAGAATATTTGGCTATTCCAACTCCTTGTGCAAGAGAATAATTCTGTAGTTAAAGACGAAATCCCATGTTTTTCAGTTAATGCTTTTGTTATATATATTCTTTGTCATATTTATGTATTGATTTTGAAACAAGATATATTTATCAAGTGCTTCTGGAAATTATGTCATATCTGTACTCCTGTTGTGCACCACCAAATATGATTGGTTAATAATAGGACAACTATCAAAATGCACAGATTAAATGTTTTTTGAGGCAAACCCCATGGGTTTGTTTTACAAAACAGATTTAATAGGCAAAGTTGTATCAAATACAAATCGTACTATGCCTACTATGTGTTTTGCCATTTGTTTTGCATTTTGTTTGAACAAATTTAAATAATTTTATATATTTATTTGAGATTTGAAACAATTTTGTGTATTATATAAAAAATTAGCCTATATTAAAAAAAAATTGTTTTTTCAGTATTTTTGAAATGTCATTATTTCTCCACAAAAAAATATAATAATAGGTTAATTAATCGGTATCGGCTTTTTTGGTCTTCCAATAATCATTATCGGTATCGGCCTTGAAAAATCATAATCGGTCGACCTCTAATTTTAAGTACGTTTCAAATTTCATGGTTGAATTTAATAAAGTGATTTTAACATAATAGTTTGGTTGAGGACTTTTAGAAAATATTTTTCTCATGACATGCCAGCCAACAGCAAAAGGAGCAGTTTTGAGTAGAAAGCTTCTACGTAGTCAAGCAAAAAATGTCTTATAATAAGTAAGTGAGAATGATGTGTATCATAAAAGAGACATTTTCATTGCAGATTTTGCATTAAAATTATGGTAAAATAAGTAGGTGCTGTAACAGGTTATTTTGTAACGTGCACCATCTATGGGTGGAAGCAGAGGCGTCATGCCCATTAAAACTCAGGGGACACGTGGGGACTAAATTACTGTACAGCTGGTAAATAAACCCATGCACTTTTATAAGCATCAGAACAAGTGTGCGATATTAAATCTGTGTGTTTTACAATGCTTCTTTACCCTGTTGAGGAGTACTGTCACAAATATGTGATGAGCTGCTCCTGGGCCCCTGGGAGAACGGTCACAAATATGTGATTAGAACAAAGAGTATAGAAGTACTTCTATACTCTTTGATTAGAACATTAGCGAAGTATTATGATGTCATGAGGAAACATGTTGAGAGATTTCCACATTTTCCCACTAGTTTGTTGTTTTATTACATTGTGTGATCAATATGCCAGGGTAAATGCACAGGGGTGCAAATAGCATTCACCTCTAATTGCACCAGGGTACGAATAGCATATATTGATATTTGTACCACACGGGGTATTAATAGAACACATTGCTGTGTGCACCGGGTACGAATAGCATACACTTCCAATTGCACCAGGGTACGAATAGCATACATTGCTAATTTTACCAGGGGATAGCCTTACCCATATAAAAAAGCAGACAATTTGTTTTAGCTTGTTGTCATGAGATAAATATCTTTTTCCAGATTAGGGGTTAGGTTTAGGTTAAAATGTACTATTGGGTGGCCTTGGTTAGTGCAGCAGCCTAAGCCACTGCCTCTGGGACACATGCAGTACACTCTAACGTGGGTTCTGACACACATACAGTACACTCTTAACGTGGGTTCTGACACACATATACAGTACACTCTAACGTGGGTTCTGACACACATACAGTACATTCTAACGTGGGTTCTGACACACATACAGTACACTCTAACATGGGTTCTGACACACACATACAGTACACTCTAACGTGGGTTCTGACACACATACAGTACACTCTAACATGGGTTCTGACACACACATACAGTACACTAACGTGGGTTCTGACACACACATACAGTACACTCTAACGTGGGTTCTGACACACACATACAGTACACTCTAATGTGGGTTCTGACACACACATACAGTACACTCTAACGTAAGTTCTGACACACACACAGTACACTCTAACGTGGGTTCTGACACACATACAGTAAACTCTAACATATGTTCTGACACACACATACAGTACATTCTAACGTGGGTTCTGACACACACATACAGTACACTCTAACATGGGTTCTGACACACATACAGTACACTCTAACATGGGTTCTGACACACATATACAGTACACTCTAACGTGGGTTCTGACACACATATACAGTTCACTCTAACATGGATTCTGACACACATATAGAGTACACTCTAACATGCGTTCTGACACACATATACAGTACACTCTAATGTGGGTTCTGACACACATATATGATGTTATACATATATGAAAACATTTTGCCTGTGTTCAGAGAAATAAAAAAAGTGTCTGAGGTCTTTTCTTTTCACAGGTTACTAAAATGCCATAAGAATTTGCCAAGAGGCAAGGCAAATCTTCAAACCCAGAGTGTAGTTATTATTAATTGTAGTAGATAATATGGAATGCGCTAATGGACTGTTCCGAAATTGGTATCTTTCCCAGGAAGTGACATCAATCAATCAATCAATCAATCAATCAATCAATCACATTTATTTGTATAGCACATTTACAAACAACACACGTTGGCCAAATTGCTTTACATACAGCCCAACACAAACACAAATCTAAGGTTATAAAATAAAGTATAAAACAACTACAGAAATGAATTACAATCAAATGCAAGAGAGAAGAGATTAGTTTATAAATTAGATTTAAATGCGTCAAGGGTGGCACAAGATCTAACATGGAGGGGTAAACTGTTCCATAAGCATGGAGCTGCGACAGAGAATGCCCTGTCTCCTTCCGATTTTAGTCGAAACTTTGGAATGGTTAGCTGAAATTTTTGTGCTGATCTTAAAGGTCTTGAAGATGGATGATGCTGAAGAAGTATATTACCTTGTGCCATTCCATTTAATCCCTTAAAAACAAATAATAAGATCTTCTAGTTAACCCTATATTTGACTGGAAGCCAATTAAGGGATGCTAGTACAGGTGTTATACATGCATATTTCCTAGTCCCGGTTAATAGCCTAGCAGCAGCATTTTGAACAAACTGCAGACGTGAAAGTGATGCATGAGAAATACCATAGTACAATGAATTACAATATTCCAATCCGGTTGTAACAAAAGCTTTCAATTTCACTATATTTCTTAATTGGAATAAGCCACTCTAACCATTAAATTTATATGCTTATCAAATTTTAACTCCGCATCAAAAAGGACTCTGAGATTCCCCACTTGATTATGCACCTTCGATTTAAAAAGGCCTAATTGGTTAATTATATGTTTGGAATAATTCGGAGGGCCAAACACAATCACTTCAGTCTTTGATTCATGTAGGTGGAGAAGATTGGCTGACATCCACACCTTAATATCAATAAAACAGTCAAAGAGAGACTGCAAGGCTGAGTTTTCCCTCATTCACTGCCTTTTATGAAGTTGGAGGTGAAAAGACAAATAAGTGTCTTCTTTCAATTACTTTTCTTTGAGTTATGTAATGTCTGACAGAGGGGGACAAGCCCATTGTGTCAGCATACATTATGAAGTTATTTGATTGATATATTTAATGTAATTATATAAAATAATTTAAGCCTCTCATGAATGCACACCATGTTGTTCCATGACCTTTACCACATGGCCAGTAATGGCTGCCAATACAATCTTCTCTTAACCCTGTTAACGTCAACCCGGTAACCAATCAAGGGGTATATGCTTTTCTTACCTATCAACTCATTTTATTGGTTAAGTAATGGAAAACAGTAATCAACTCAAATAAATATTTTATTATTATTTGTTTCCATAAATTTTCTTAAAACAGCAGATGCTGTGAAATTGTAAATGCACATATTCATACATGGAAAAAACTAAACCCCTCAATTTTCTCACTTTACAAACAAAGTAGGTGTATTAAGGGGGATTTTATCTTTCATATTATATCAGATTTCTTTTAAATATGTATTTAAAAGCATTTCAAACTTGATATGTCAATAACAGGGTTGACAAAACAGACATACACGTGTGGATTAAATGTAAAAATATAATATAATAATACAGAATGATATGGCACTACAGATTTTTCTGAGAGGTAAGGACATAATTCATTCAAAAATGGTCTTAAAGACTCTTAAAACAGTACTTTTTAAAATACTACAAACATTTATAATTGGCACGTTTTCATGTAACAAACCACATACTGTAGATTGTAGCAATTTTTGAAAATTAGTTAATCTAATTGATTGTTTCTTTGTCATGATCACAAGCAAACTACTTTTGATTTATTTATAGGCAGGACAGTAGAATGTAGATGCTAGGAAGACTAGGTATGTTGGACAGAGTGGAAGGGCATAGAGAATCAGCTGAGCTGATGTTCAAACCCAGGGGGCATGTGTGGTCTGGAGTTGGGAGCCTAGTCTAGTTATGGGCATTTGAGGCTTCATTACTGTTCTCCAAGCAGTAGGATCAAGCTGTCAACACAAACTCAGAATTTACTTAAAAGAAATAAAAATGCATTTTAAAATGCATTTAAAATTGTAATAATGGGCAAGACTTAATTTCCTTTTTTTCTAGCAGCAATATATTGTGCTGGCTGCATTTAGATTTTTTATTTCCAAATAAAAGTCATTTTTCTAAATGCATTGCAATGTGTCAAATATCAGTGACAGCTTTTATTTTTGAGGTCAAACACTGACGTTGGACGAGAAGGCCTGGCTTGTAATCGCTAATTCAATTCATCCCAAAGTTATTCAATGGGGTTGAGGTTGGCGCTCTGTGCAGGCCACTCGAGTTCCTACACACCAAACTCATCGAACCATGTCTTTGCTGTGAGCACAGTCACACGAAAGGAACACGAATGGACCTTCCCTAAATGCTAAACCTTGTCCCTCTAAAAGGTCCTACCTGTTATGATTTAAAAGTGTATATTAAAAAGAAATTGGGGGTGTCACAATACCAAAAATTCAGTAGTTGGTGCCAATACCAGTAAAATAACATGATTCTCAATGCCGATTTCGATACCACGGTAAAAAAAGAATTTGATAAGATTCCATGTGCTTCAACTTGAAACATGAACTTCTTTATTAAAATACTTGAAAAATATAAAAAATGTTTGATAACAAGACAAAAACATGTGCAATATAGCATAGAAGAACATAATAAAATGCAATTAATGCTCTATAGTGCAACAACTAGTGTCCCTAGACACATTCCAGACATCTTTTCAAAAGGTACTGTGCAAACAAAACAACAGTGCAAAACAAAATAGTGGATATAGCAGTGCAGCCATATAGCTAACAAGATGAAAATGTTTTTTCACAACATTGCACACCTTTTCTTTTTTTATTATTGCTGTCTATATTTGACCCCCATCCTGACCTTTACCTGACCAATAGTTGAGATCAATTACATTACAATTACAATTAATTAATACAATTAATTAATTAGAATTACATTTTACCATTTTAATATTTAGCTCTATTCACCACATAATTCATATAATCTAATTTGTTATTTTTACAATATTTGCAAATCTTGTGCGTTTTACAGATCTTGGTTTTATTTGATCAACTCTTTACTTCCATCTATCTCTTAGCCAAAGCCATATTGGGTTTCTATTGGCCATGTATATTTCTACTGTACTGTGATGCTTCACATAATTATGAAACCTTTCTATTATCAATGACTCCACCAATTTGGAATTAAAGATACATATCTTTGCTAAAATAATTATCATATTATTAATTGTCTGACTATTACATTTTAAGTCTCCAAGTATTGATATTTGTAAAGTTAATTCAAGATAAATATTGCATTTATTTATCCATTCTTGTACCTGTGACCAAAAACATGCAACATATGGACAGTACCAAAAAAGATGATCTATAGATTCTGCTTCCTCAGAGCAAAATCTGCAGAGTTGGGAAGATTGTATTCCCCACTTGTATAGATATCTATTTGTTGACAGTATTTTGTATAATAATTTGAATTGAAATATTCTAATTTTTGAGTCTGGTGTTGTTTTGCGTATTAAACCAAAAGCGTTATGCCACGGGATCGGAACATCAAAAATATGTAATTTATATGGAACAGCAACCAGTTTTTTGTTGTAATTTATATGGAACAGCAACCAGTTTTTTGTTCTTAGATGGCATTGTTATATTTCTTTGTTTATCCGTATTTTCTTCATCCACGTGAGATCTTTGATACATGGTTGACAAACAAGATCAGACCTTTTCCCCTCTTGTAATTTCTTCTTCCAAGTATATGGTATTGTTGCAGTTAGATTATTGTATTTTTAAAAGGAGCAAACATCTCCATATGTTTTTGTTAACTGTATGTAAGGCATCACTCCACCGGCTTTATATATAATGTCATTTAAAAACATTATTCGTTTTCCAAACATCTTGTCAAAGTATACAGGCTTTTTATCAACTAGTATATGAGAATTTTGCCACAATAATTGTTGTAAAATTTGGTCCCTATTTTTAGGTTAATTAAATTGAAATTGCAAGCAACTTTTCATGGCTTGTTTGAAAAATAACTACATCTTCGAAATGATTTCCTTTTCCAATATCTGAAAATGGTCAGTTGTAATTTGTAGAAATGGAAAGAGGTCCTTACTGAACTATTAGGGCATTATTAGGATTAGGATTTAGGTAAACCTTTTGTATAACTGATGCTTTTAATGAAAGATCCGAAGCTTTACTGTTCAATAACTTTTGACCTCCGTGTTCATAATCATTTTACAAGTATGCTCTTTTTTTTTTGTTTGGCTTACCATTCCATATAAAGTTAAAAATCTTTTGTTCATATAATTTAAAAAACTTGTCATTGGGAGTCGGCAAAACCATAAGCATACAGGTCCTTCTCAAGAAATTAGCATATTGTGATAAAGTTAATTATTTTCCATAATGTAATGATAAAAATTAAACTTTCATATATTTTAGATTCATTGCACACCAACTGAAATATTTCAGGTCATTTATTGTTTTAATACTGATGATTTTGGCATACAGCTCATGAAAACCCAAAATTCCTATCTCAAAGAATTAG
>JACXGM010033222.1:0-12356 GCA_016801145.1 Umbra pygmaea
CACACACACCTACACATAGAATAGACAGTACCACACACACCTACACATAGAATAGACAGTACCACACACACCTACACACACATAATAGACAGTACCACACACACCTACACATAGAATAGACAGTACCACACACACCTACACATAGAATAGACAGTACCACACACACTCACACATAGACTAGACAGTACCACACATACCCAAATATAGAATAGACACAAATACAGATAGAAACAACCACACACAAGCACACATAAACACAACCTCACAAAAACACACACATAGATGCAACCTCACAAAAACACACACATAGATGCAAACTCACAAAAACACACACATAGATGCAAACTCACAAAAACACACACATAGATGCAAACTCACAAAAACACCTGTGGACACAACCTCATGAAAACTCATAGACACATAAACACAAATGTGCGTGCAAGCACACAGACTCGATGTGTTAAATAGGGAAACAAGTTGTGCTGTGTTTTGTGTTGCTTAAGTCCTTTCTCTTTTCATCAGGCTCTCTGTCATTCCTTCTCTCACTTCTTGAGCCAGTGGCAAACGCTGTGATGCTGTGAAAAGGTCAGACATGCAGTAGAGGACTGGCGGGAAAGACTGAGGCCTGAGGTGAGACAGATGAATGGAGAAAGAATCAAAAACAGACAAAAAGATGGGAAAGACAGAGTGAGAGACAGGTTGGTGAGAAACATAGGGAGAGACAGGCTTAGATAAAGAGAGAGTGTGATCTGGAAGACAGTAAGATAGGCTTGATGGAAGCAGGGGAGAGAGAGACAGGTTGGTGGAATACAGGGAGAGAGAGACAGGTCGGTGTTATACAGGAGAAAGAGAAAGGTAGAAATAGGGTGAGAGGTTAGTGAGAGGAGAGAGACAGGTAGACAGAGGGGAAGGAGTTAATGAGTAAAGTTGAGAGACAGTGAGACAGAAGGGGAGGAGGTAATGAGTGGAGAGAGAGACAGGTCATAAAAGAGGGTGGAATTAATGAGTAGAGAGAGATGGCTAGACAGTGGGGGAGGAGTTAATGAGTAGGGAAAGAGAGAGGTAGACAGGGTGTGGAGTTATTGAGTAGAGAAAAAGACAGGTAGACAGATGGGGAGTAGTTAGAACGTGGAGAGATAGACAGGTAGACAGAGGAGGAGTAATTAGACAGGTAGACAGAGTGGGAGTAGTTAGACAGTTAGACAGAGGGGGATAAATTAGTAGTAAGTGAAAAGATAGATAGTTAGACAGAGAGGGGGGAGTTAGTAAGTGGAGAGATAGACAGGTAGACAGAGGTGGAGGAGTTAGTAAGTGGAGAGATAGACAGGTAGACAGAGGAGGAGGAGTTATTAAGTGGAGAAATAGACAATTAGACAGAGGGGGAGGAGTTAGTAAGTGGAGAGAGAGACAGGTAGACAGAGGGGAGGAGTTAGTAAGTGGAGAGAGAGACAGGCAGCTGGAGGGAATTTGGTGTGTTGCTGAGGACTCTTGTCATCATGCAGGAGTCAAACTGTCCCGATAGATGTCACCACTCATCCAGTCACCCTACTAAGTTTTCTCACAGTTATATTAGAACAATCTACCTGAACTGAAAATAGAGCTTACAGCTAGATTCCATGACTTTTGTGATTCTAAACTATTTTTAGGCCCCCCATTTTAGTCAGGATGTGTTGTATATTGTTTTTATTATATGCACATTTAAGTAGAATCATTATCTTACTGCCGTCAGCTTGAAATCCGAGTTGTGGAATCCACTTCTATGGTAGCCATTTTCTTACATACTGTAGCGTCAGAGAGGGATTCTCCACCAAACTGTGTGATGTATGGTTCACTAAAGTGGAGGAAGTAGTTTGGCAGATCTGTCAATCCAACCAGAGCTGCACAGACAAGGTTGCAGGTAAACTGTGAAACTGCCACTCTATCAACATGTCACACCTTGGCAGGACTTTACCAGGTGTGGCAGAAATAAGAGACTTAGATTGGAAGTGTTTATGTTATGTGTTTATATCCAGTAAGGTACTGTTTTGAGTTCTTGTTATGTAGATGCGTTGTGGTTGCGTAGGTGGCGCCTTCCTCTCGTTCACCTGGTACTAGTGGGGACTGATTCGGTCTAATAATCTAATTACATTCAGGTGGTAGATCAGTCCCTATATTAGTCCAGGTGAATGAGAGGAGGGTGCGTTACATTAATAAATGTCACAGTGGTGTGTGAATGTTCAGGACGTTTCCTCATGTTGTGAAAAAAGTGCTGTTGGCTTTGAGCTCTTATATTTACGATATATATGTAGGTTAGCGTCAGTGTCTATGCCACTGTAAGAGCATAAGTATAGCTATAGAAATATATGTATATTTGTTGTGCGACTTAACATCATTTTCACCTGCAACTATGAGTTTGTGTATTTCCTGGACCTAAATCAACTGTAGTAAACCACAATCCATATCTGCCTTAGTCTCCTTCTCTCTCCAACACAACTGGCATATTCGTGACATCATGCCAAGTTAAACTAGTGTAAAGACTGTAAATGTAATTTAAATCAAAAACAACTTCAGGAACAATAGAAATTACAATAAATATAAATAAAAGCAATGGTAGCAACCCAGTCTGAGGATGTGTCATGGCATTAAAAAACAAGTCAAAACAAAACAAAAAGTCAAATAAAATGGTATATTGATTTACTATTGAACAATATTGTCATATTGTAACACACATGTACCTGTATCTCTGCCTCTGAAATAAACTACAGAGCCGAACATCTCTGGACAATCAGACTCTACGGCCTGGCTCTCAGTGGCCACTGTGTGCTGTACATTTAGAGTCAAACAGAATTTACTTTAAAACATTTTTAGCTTATTTCCACATTATATAATTTCATAATTTGGTTGGATAAAATTTTGTCAGAGTGCGACCTTGTGATTCTATTTGACTAGTGAAGCTAACATCAGAATCAGCTGTCAGTAAGAATGTGTGGTAAAATGTTTTGGGATCACTTATTTACAGCTTGTTGTAAAACTTCCAATTGGATGTCAGTTGCATTTGGAGAATTTAATGAAAATGCATCGCTACAGAGTGGACCTTGTACATTGCTTGAAAGTAATTAATTCTATAGCTAAGTGGAACCTGTGTGTTTGATTGTGTTTCATCAGCATAGAGCAGGTAACTACAGTGTGCTGTAGATGAAAACGTGCTACAGATTTTTTGAAGTCTTTTGCCAAATAATTAGTGTAGAATTTCCCTGAAGAAGCCCTTTCTCAATCTACGTCCTTGAGGAAAAAGGTGTTCACCAGTTGCCAAATTTGACTGCACATTTATTTGTTTTTTCATTGTACATTGATATAATTATATAATGTTTAACCTCCAGTGTGCCTAATTAAATAACATGCTCTTTTGAAGTCACAAACAAAACAATATGTTGTGCTTTTCATTTGGCTTCCTTAGTGGTCGATTAGGATGCGGAAGGTATATATCTTTTGCGAGGTAATTTTGTAGAAGCCCAATGTGACTTCTAGCCAGGACATTGTGTTCCTCAAGCAAGTGCAGTAGTCTGCTATTTTCTGATGCTGCAGACAATGTTCCCCCTGTCCCTGTTAACGCAAATTGCTCATAATTGCTTACGTTCAATTTGGCTCCATTCTCTATATTGGGGTGAACAATCCTTGGTTCGACATATCGCAAAAAACACATGCACCGCATGTGGATGTAGTTTAAGAGTTCATTTGAAATGATGGTCTGTGTACTTGGTCCTTTAATTTAGGATACTATCCACACCGTCATGAGCATATTTTTTAGAGTTTCCTTAATGCTGTGGTAGTCTTTGATTCAGGAAGGAATTTTTTCTCCAGATCATTGTCTCCTGGCTTTCTGGTGCTGTAAATATTTGCAAATTGGTCTGTGAACATATTTTACCGTGGTCGGGTTTGCTTCATTTCTTCAAACTCTCCCAGTGGTAGATGTTATGGATCTTCAATTACAGCCAGCTGGTTTCTTATGTATTGTTCATTTTGTTCCTAGGGGATGTCAAGTACCCCTCACTGCAGTGTTGCAATTCGGGGTGTGCCTCAATGTGGGTGGAGTCTAACATCTATGCAGTGTGCTGTAAAAGAGTACTTGTTTTGGGGCTGTGCTCAATGTGGTTGGCATGTTTGACCCCACCCACCATTTCTATACAACCAGCACATGTGTTGTATGGTTAAAGTTAGGATTAGAAGACGGGAATAAATATTATATAAAGTGGTACCAGAACATGTGTTGTAATTGTTAAGGTTAGGATTAGGAGATGGTAAGTGCACACTGCATAAACGTTTGACTCCACCCACATTGAGGCACACCCCGTATTGTACACTGCAGTGAGGGGCTTCTCGGGATGTTTCCATTGTCAGTGTTTTCCCATACTGATGGCATACATTGTTTGTTTTCTGGACTGGTGATTGTATTAGCATATATAGTGAACCCCAAAAATAATTTGAGAGTGAAAATTTTGTAAGTTGAGTATTCAAGCACTTTAAATTTGTCCTTGAGGGTGTAATATTTAATTTAAGGATATTGTCATCAAACTGGATCAGCCAAACTGTTGTGTGCAATCTATCCCTTTAAGAGCACCATTTCAAAATTTAAAAAGTCACAACTCTTCGCCCCTCCCCCTGTATTCCCTCTCCCTCACTGTCTCCCTCTTTTAATGACTCCTGTTTTCCAGTTTCTTTTTCTCCTTGGCTCCGCTCATCCCCTCCTGGATGTAAAGACTTCTACAGACTCACTTGTATATATTACTGGTAATGTGATCATGATTAGTTGTTAAAGTGGCAGCAAGAAGCAAAAACAGAGGAGAACATGGCTTTTCTTATTTTACATTATGCTTAGCCTGATTTTAATGTCATTGTACTTAACCAAATGTATGTGGAAACTGAAACTAATAGTGGCAGAGGGAAGTTCGTTTTAGTGAAGGGCCATATTTATTCTACAGGATACAAAGACTTTCTTGACAAATGGGTGATTCGAACTTTGTGGCGAGAGTTTAAGAAATGCCCTTTCCTGTTCCAGCATGACTGTGCCCCTGTGCACAAAGCAGGATCCGTAAAGACATGGTTCAATGTTTTTGGTGTGGATGAACTTGAGTGGCCTGCACAGAGACCTGAACTCAACCCCATTGAACACCTTTGGAATTAATTGGAACATGATTGCAAGCCAGACCTAGTCGTCCAACATCAGTGTCTGACCTCACAAATGCTCTTTTGGCTGAATGGGCATACCACCCACAGACACATTATACAGTCTTGTTAAATGCCTTCCCAGAAGAGTTGTAGCTGTTATATTAATTATCATAGTTTCGCAATGGGATGTCCAATAAGCTCATATGGGCGTGATGGTCAAGTGTCCACATAATTTTGTCTATATAGTGTACATTTAAATGCTCATTGTCTGTGGTATTTCTACATGTGAGAAGCAGTAAGACACTGATGTATGACAACAGCCAGTGGTAAAGTGCTGGATTAGATTTCCCATGGAGTCAGTGGGACTAACCACTTGAATCTCCAGAAGCCAGACACCTGCTGTTTAGGGCTGCTTCCGAGACACATGACTCTGCTCACACACACACAAACAAAGACATACACACACCCACACCTGCATGTATGCGTGCATGCACACACACACACACACACACACACACACACACACACACACACACACACACACACACACACACACACACACACACACACACACACACACACACACAGTTTAGCTCGTCTCCATAGAGGCACCTTGTCTGATCCCGTTGCCTTGGCAACACGGCCAGGCTTGTCTTGAGAAATGTTCCCTTTCCCAGTCTGTAAGCCTTCTGGGAGAGAGGTAGGCATGTACTGTTACTACACCACCAGGCTACCTCTCTCAACACAGCTATACATACAGCCCTTATGCTGTGTGTGTTAGTCTGAAAGTACTGTAGCTATCATATGTATGTACAATGACATTTGTTCCACTCAGTATTTTGCCCATTGTGATCAGGTAGCCTTTCTGTCATCTGCACAGATCTGTCTGATATCTCGGAAACAGGAAATAGTTGAGTGTAGTTTGCCAAATGCTGGTTGCCAGAACATTCAGTTACAGAGTTGGCATCACTTTTATACTGAAAGGAGTTTGATATAATCTGAAACAAAAATTTACACAACGTTTGGTTGAAAATGTATTAACTACAAAAATTCTACATCTGGCTAGGTACTATTCTTTAAGGTGTGTCCTTGTGGTTAGGTCATCTGAGTAGTGTCCAAAAAGTCTTTGGTTCTAATCCCTCAACCACCAAGGTGAAAGACCTGTTAACCCAAATTGTTCCTCATCCCCGCTGTAACATTCCCCCCAGGTTATTGTAAAAATGTCTGTGTACTTACCTGGTTAAACAACAGCTCTAGCATAGGCTAGCCGAAGGTTTGTTCATCAAGTTAGCTAAAAGATACCAAGTAACTTAATATAGTAGAATAGAATAATATATTAAGTACTTGTTTTTTGTACACAGGAAGGGTACATTCATGCAAAGATTGTACTAATCCCAAATCTAAGAATAAAAAAGATAAGATGTTTACATACTCACTGAAGCTTTCATGCATGAACACACATAATAACACACGTGCAGTTCAACCTGAACAAACCCTCCTAACCTCTATCTCCATTGTCCATTACTGGCTAAGTGTGAGGACAGCAGTGCTTCCTTATTCCTACCCCCTCTCCACTCTGTCCCTGACTTCTGCCTTGCCCTCTGCGGATGTTAGAAACATTTAGTCTGGATTTCGGAGAAGCACTGTTTTTTAAATTTTTCCATTTTCCCAGGAAGATACATCACTGAGGTTATATCTCTGTATAGAGAGGCCAGGATGTTACTTATTTTGTTCTATATTTCCTAATTAACTATGTTCATATATAAGGATTTATGTGTACAGTAAATTGTCTTTGTTTTTACTTACTGTGTGTCATTACTAAAAGATATGCAGCTGGGCCATATGGATCTCTATAAAAGCTCACTTGATATTAAAGTGAGTAGTCACAATTTCATTGTAGTTGAGAGTTTATTTTTGAATAGCAGGTATTTAAAGTTGGTTACAGTTTCATCTTAAAATATGCATATATTATTTCAAAGCAAGCTAGGAATTTATTTTTGAGAAGCTTGCAAATATTGTACATTATCTCCCTGTATTCAAATGAAGCTGTAACATGAAAAGCATTTATTGGAAGCTATATCTTCTGAGGCAAAGTTGGAGTGAACAAAGTCTATATTTTGCTGAGGCCAGCGGATTAGCAGAAGCTTAGCTTAGACCTCCCTACCACTGCAGTTTCAGTTAGGCTTTAAAGATGGCTGTGTTTGTTCTGTGGCATCTCGACTTTGTAGAAAAAAAATAAAAGATGTAGGGAATTGGTAGAAATATGCCGTTATTGTGTTTGTTCTATCTTGGTGGAAATGTGATTTTTAAATGATTTCTTTTCAGTCCCCACAAAGATCTTAAAACAAATGTGGTATACAGTATGTGTGCTGTATGTCACCCATGTGTGGGTGTTTATTGTTTGGAGATGTGACAGGCACAGGCTGATGATGTCACGATAGTACATATTGTGTCATATTTTGTCTCGTGATTAAAAAGGAGTGATTAAACACACATACATTTACACACACCACCGTTAATGTCTCTCTCCTCTAGCCAGGTTTTCGTTAAACACACACAGCGTTTCATATTGAACTAGAAGACACATTATGTTAATGTAGAGTGCACACTAACACTGCTTCCCAAATGTCTATAGTGCACAGTTGTTTATCCGTCATAGTGGAATATGTAGGGGATAAGGTGTCATTTAGAACCGACAGAAACTTGGACCTCTGGCTGCTGGGAATACAGTATGTCATTAAAACAAAAACAAATGAAAAAGCACTCAGCTAAAAAATTAGTTTCACACATGCTGCACTTTTTTTTGTTCCATTTCTATCTGGCTTCTGGTGATTACACTAATTGTGTTTTGCCAGTGCAGACAGTGCAGTAACAAATGGACAATGAACATTTTGAAGACAGATTAAAAGATGGAGGAAGTAAGTACATATGGAGTGATGTTCAGATTAGTTGCACCTTGAGCGGTAAATCCTCAATAGTTAGAGCCAAATCAGTCAACCCCTACACTAATGCCCTACCAGACCATATCCATGATATACCCATGGCTGTGTGTGTGTTTCCTGCTAAGTCGGGTTAACAGGTCAGCGACTGTGACACTGAAGCAACACACTAAAGCTGCTCTGAGCCTTGCTGTGAGTCAGGAGCTCCAGGCTGAACGTGGCAGAAAAATCAACTGCAAACATTAGTGAGTAACAACTCACACATTCTTTTAAGACACCTGTGCTCCAGTATCGAAACATTTTATATTGTATGAACAACCCAAGTAAAAAAAAAGTATATTTAAATTATACTCCAGTATTATACTTCTAGTATAATTATGGTTAACCATAAGTATGTATTCAATGTATTTAAGTGTATTTGAAGTATACTTTCAAAATATACATACCAAAATAATATATTAGAAGTATATTTAGTATAAATAAAATACATTTCAAGTACATTTAAATATACTTTTTTTTTACTTGGGAAACCCTTTGATATATACTGTATATATATATATGTGTGTGTGTCTATTGTTTGGGGAGGTTCATTGCTAACAAGGTGGACTTTTTATTATTGGCATGTTGAAGCATTTAAAAGATACATTTTAAGTTCAGCCTTCTAGCACCTATACAGGGAATAGCTGAAACAATGTATATGTATACAGTAACTAGATAGCCTTAGCAGATAACTAGAATACAAATAACCAATATAGTGTTTGGATTGGAATTCCTATTTTTATCTTTACCTCTTTGTGATATAAATATAATTGAGTGCAGAAACACTTTTCTTTCCAAGTGTCCTGCTATTGGCGCCGGACGGAATTAGCTTTCCATATTTTCACTTAGGTTCTAAGAAGTCAACTACAGTACTAGCTAGCTTAGCATTCTAGCTGACCTACAATTATGTAGTTTAGAATTCTGTTGCAAAACTTCAATCAGTCAAGAAAACATTTTGTCCATGTTTGGAAGTGCTGGCCTAGCCATATGTACGTTATGTACTGTATAGCTTACATGTTCTGGTGAAACATGGCCAATTAGCTCATTTTTCAGGTCTGTATCAGCTTGTGTATTCCTATTTTTTCTAGGTTTCTTCAGGTTTTAACCCAATTACCTTTAGACTGGCAATGCTACACAATGACCAGTCTAATATTAACAAGACAAAATTATTGGGAAAATGCAAAATCTACTCTGTGTATATGCTGACATTACCAAACCCTATGGGAATTATTCTCTTCTAAACAACAACTTTCCCCATACATTTTTATAATAAAGTCCTACAAATATCTATTTTCAGCAAAGTTCATGAAAATTGACTCACCGTCTTAGAAACAAAACATGATTGACATTATTAGGGAAAGGTTGATTGAACAATAAAATACCTAATATCAAAGAAGTTGATGCTTTCCTTGTAAAACACAAAATGACCAAATATTTTGAACCATTCTTAGATATACAGTATATCCATTGATGTAATTTGATTTGCAAGACCAGGGGAATATTATACAATGCTATAGGTCAGTGGTTTTCAAACCTCTCCCCAGGGACCCTCAGCCATCTCAGAGTTTTCGTTTTGCTCAGAACTAGCTCACCTGATTCAAGCAGGTAAGGCTTGATGAGTAGTTCACTAGTTGATTCAGTTTTGCTAACGCTGGGCTACATCTAATATATTGCATGGCTTGGGGTCCCCAGGAGGGGTTTGAGAACCACTGCTAGACTGTAGGTGACTAATATTCTAAACCAGAGAATTGGAATACAATTTTATTGTTAAATTGTACTTAAGACCAGATGAACAATAAAAAAATGACTCTTGTACAGGACTGGGTGAATAATATAAAGATCAAGGCACTACAGCTGAACCTGTTTTTATTGGTGTGCGTTTGGAGTGAAGAAAGGCAGAGAAAGTAGATACATTAGATGAGAGAGGAGAGGGAGAACTAAGAAATAGAAAGAGGAAATGTGTAGTGCTAGAGAGGAGCAAACAAATAGAGCAAACTGTGGTGGGAGAAAGGAAAAGGAGACAAACTTGTAGATATGAGCCTGTTGGTCCTGAGGCTGGAATGTCTGCTACAGTGGGTTTCTGTTTCATTTAACAGACCCACTAATTACCTCCTGAGGATAACAGGCTTCATGTTAAACATACCTCTCTGAAGCGCACTGGAACACACACATGCATGCCTGCACACCTCCAGCGAATCCCTTCACTGATTCCTCTCCACCAGGTTCAGAAGTCCACTGTTTGCAAGTACAAATGAACCAGCAGAAGAACTGTGGAGAAAGCTGTAAAATACGACACACTAATTAGTGATGATAAGTTACAGTGTGTGCTCGCCGTCATGTGTGCTTTCTTATATGAAAAGTACAATTGTGTTTCTCTGTCTGTCTCTAATGAACTGAATATTGTGCAATGTTACTAGCTCTTTTCTGTGTTCCTTAACCCATTGGTTTCTTTACGTGGTTTGAGAGAATCAGTATCATGGTGATCTTGCTCAACTGTGTCACCCTGGGGATGTACCAGCCCTGTGAGAACATTGACTGCACCTCCGACCGCTGCCACATCCTACAGGTCTGTACATCAATGGGTGGATGGGTGTCTGTTCCCTCTCTAGATCTCGTCCTCTTCTGTCTCTCTTTCTTTATTTCCTCTCCCGCTCTCCACTTCTTGTTTGCTCGGCAATTGAAACAATATAAAAGTATGTTTTTTTCCCCCAATTCTGAAAAGGTTGGGACAGTATGGTAAATGCAAAAAAACAAACAAAAAGAGTGTGTAATGTTACACTCCCAGACTGGGGAAACAACACTTCGGTAAATCTTAAGGCAATTTATTATTAACTAAAGGCAACAGCACATAAGGATATCCAAGGCAGACTAAGACCAAAAATAGAGCAGGGGTCAGGCCAGAATAGCAATACAAGATAATTGGCAAAGGTACAAAGGATGATCCTAGGCAGAATATAACACAAACAAAGCAGAAGGTCGAACCGGAATATCAATATGAAATGCTCAGAATAATGAAGATTAATACTCACAAATACCTCGCAAAGATGGAATGGTGTGTGTGTGCTTTATGTGTGGACTGGATGAGTGTAGGTGTACAGAATTAGGCTGATCCGGACTATGGGAATTGTAGTTCTAAACATGCATGACTAGGGAAGCTGTAGTCCACAGGAAGTAGAACAGGGGAATGGGAATTGTAGTTCTGAGCAATATGTAATAGGGAAGTGGCAGTTTCCAGGGACGGGGAACTGGTGAACACTACAGAATCCCCCCCCCCAAGGCGCAGCTCCCGAGGCGCCGAAAGGAGAACAAACCACAGGACACCTGGCAGCAGAAGACCCAGGCAGGAGACTGCAGCTGCAGAAACCAGGCTGGCGGAGACACACCAGGTCGCAGCAGACGAGCAGACCAGGCTGGAGGATGGAGCCGTGGCGGGCCGGAGGGCG
Source organism: Umbra pygmaea (assembly GCA_016801145.1). Taxonomy (NCBI): domain Eukaryota; kingdom Metazoa; phylum Chordata; class Actinopteri; order Esociformes; family Umbridae; genus Umbra; species Umbra pygmaea. Next base: position 11,567 of record JACXGM010033222.1, read on the forward strand.
GAAATAGCAGCAGCGGACCGGAGGGACGAAGAATCAACGGTCGTCCGGATGATGGAGGTAGCAGCGACGGGCCGGAAGGACTAAGCAGCAATGGCGGGCCGGAGGGTGGAGGCAGTAGCAGTGGACCGGAGGGACGAAGAATCAACGGCGGTCCGGAGGAAGGAGGCAGCAGCGACGGACCGGACGGCTGAGTCCGGGCAGGTGGAGGTCTGGCCGAGCAAGGTAGAAGCGGAAGCCGGGGCGAAGGCCAGGCAGGCGGCACCAGAGGCAAAGTCCGGGCCGACCAAGGCAGAATCAATGGCCCCGCGGGAGGCGGCCAGGCCGGAGGGGGCGTCGAGGGCCGAGACAAAGGCGGACCAGAAACCGGAACCACAGCAGACACAGGAATCTGCAAGAACACAGCACAAACAGACACAGACAAACAGACAAACACAGAGAGGGGCACAGAGACCGGGGCATGAGCAGGCCCGGAGACAAGCTCTGGAGCAGGGACTAGGTTAGGAACCGGCACGGTGACAGGGGCAGCCAATGTCACTGGGGCAAGAGCAGGACATGGCACTGGGAAAGGAGCAGGACATGGCACTGGGAAAGGAGCAGGACATGGCACTGGGAAAGGAGTAGGACATGGCACTGGGAGAGGGGCAGGACATGGCACTGCGAGAGGGGCAGGACATGGCACTGCGAGAGGGGCAGGACATGGCACTGGGAGAGGAGCCGCCTCTGGGAAAAGGTCAGGCTCTGGGAAAAGGTCAGGCTCTGGGAAAAGGTCAGGCTCTGGGAAAAGGTCAGG
>JACXGM010033223.1:0-12356 GCA_016801145.1 Umbra pygmaea
GGGGCCGGTGGCCATCTTAGAACTGGGGCCGGTGGCAATCTTGGAACTGGGGCCGGTGGTCATCTTGGAACTGAGGCTGGTGGCCATCTTGGAACTGGGGCCGGTGGCCATCTTGGAACTGGGGCCAGTGGCCATCTTGGTATCGGCCATCTTGGAACTGGGGCAGGTGGCCATCTTGGGATCGGCCATCTTGGAACTGGGGCCGGTGGCAATCTTGGGATCGGCCATCTTAGAACTGGGGCCGGTGGCCATCTTGGGATCGGCCATCTTGGAACTAGGGCTGGTGGCCATCTTGGAACTGGGGCCGGAAGCCATCCTCCTTAAAATAGTAGAGACCTGTTTCCCCTTGGAGTCTCAAAGACTCGCCGTGGTAGGACATAGTCACCATCTATAGCCTCTTTTACCAGGAAGTCCTCATAGGAGGCTTCATACAAATCCCACGGCATGTCCTCCCCAAAGGCCTGTGCGCCTGGAGCCCCAATTTTCCTCAGAAACAGAGTAGTATAAAGTAGGCAAGGTATTCTGTAAAGAATCACTCCAGAAGGTAAAAAACAATAATGTTTATTCTGTACAGGATATATAAAGGGAATGTTCCTTTTCCAAGCAGGGTAGTCAGACAGGCAGTGTTTGGAATACAAAAGCAGGCTGTCAGACAGGCGGAGGTCGGCACACAAAGCAGGCAGTCAGTTTGTTTTTATATGAGAAATGTTACCACCAGTAGTATCAGCGAACCCATGTACAGTACATGTGTGGTTATCCAAGGATAGGTGGTCTTTTAAAAATAATCGTCTATTACGTTTTTTCATATCGCGTCGCTTAATGTGTGCTTTTAATATAGACATCCTTCTATTTCTTACTGTGTCTGTCTGAATATTGCTAATTATATATTCACTGATATAGCCATTCATGTGTTGCATAGGAACATTTGAGTGCAGTGTTTGATAAGTAAAAAGTTCTGGAAACGAAAAAATTCACAAACACCCTACAGTGACAGCTCTGGATCTCAGGAATTATTATTTAATTGAAAAATACTTTTTGGAATATTGGATTGTATGACTTCGACAATCGACTAGTGTGGACTTCACTGGAAAATGGGAAATAAACACAGGTATGTACATTGGCTGATTTGTTAGATTCACTGGCCCTCATTCATCAAACGTGCGTAGAAACCAGTTTAGATCTGAGCGCAGAAATCATCTTACGACGAGACTCACGTGTGATTTACAAAACATTCGTATCACTCCAATTCCAGCGTACGAATTAGCGGCTGTTTATAAATCAGACAGTTGGAAACAATCGTAATTTAAATAACACGCCCACAAATATGCATGGATTAGAGGCCTCACGATTTACGACATGGATAAGCGAAATCCGGCAAAGAAAATGATTTCTTCTGAGATAAAATAAAGACGCTCAGGTCTCAGGTGCAAGCCAACCGCTTTGTTTTAATTGGAAGCTTAAAACCAGGCGTCGATTGTTCAAGTAAAATGTGGTGTTGACTGAGATTACTGCTATAGTCATTGAAAGCGATTAACGAGCACCTGAAGTTTTTAAAAAAATAAAAAAATTATTTTCACGAAACATTCCACGTTGTATTTCTTAACTAGCTTTTTTACTCAAAATAGCACTTACTATATTAGAAGCTCAGAATAAGATCCTGTTTCCTTCGGTGGCTGATGTGGCCTCTGATCTTCATTGAATAGCACCGTTCTCCAGCGCAATATCGTGGAGAACCCCGCATGCCATAATTATGTTACAGGCCTGCTCTGGTGTGTATAGCAGTCCCCCACCCCACCCCGCTTACCCAAGACAGAGCCACCTGCCCTTGACCAAACCTATACATCACTCTGTGGTTCCTGTGCGTGTGCACACTGTTAAACCTGCGTTCCTGCTTGTTTCGGTATTTGCAAGCAGTGTTAGGTACTCAGTCAGGGCATAACCCTTTTCACAGAGAGGAATCACATCCAACTGTTTCACCAAAGAACTATGTAGAACTATTATAATAATTGTAAGAGGGCGTAACTCACCTAGGAAATGACTCCAGCCATGTAGTGCACTCTCCTGTAGTGTTGTTCCAATGCTGCAGTTTAGAAAAATAAAGAGACGCGCGTCCCACCCGGCCACCTGGCTTCCATATTCAGAACAAACATCCTGGCATCACATATGATCTGAACATTGATTGAATGAAAGTTTTTGCAATTGATAAATGCGTAATCATTCATGGATGGTGGCCTGTCCCTGATCTCCCGCTGAAAGGTCCCAATGTAGAGAGCGTGCAGAAGGTCCCCAAGATCTGCCATCGCTTCGACTACAGGACTGCCAAAGCGCTTGTTTAAATAATAATATATAAATTGAAATTGGTGTTTGCCTAATTTCTGCCCTCATGTTCTAGGCCACCACGAAGTGAAAGGGAAAAAATAAACCACTTAATAGCAATGTGCTGTATACAATTAATTCTTAATTCTCAAATGTAATTTACAATATGGGGTATGCAATGCAGACACATTAATAAATGATTGCTGGTTCAACAATTCATTGAACCGGGTGGCTATACCATGAACACCGCTAGTCACACTAGAGAATTTGCGTACACGAAGTCAGACCAGACGTGAGATTTTATCGCAGCCTACGATCACGTTCGAATTGATAAATCCCTTGCCTTGCGTAGGAATCGGCATACGCCCGTTGTACGCCTGTTTTAGGTCGTACGCACGTTTAATAAATGAGGGCCACTGTGTTCACTATAAGGAATCACTGCACATGGCTATATGCACTAGTGAGGACATTTAGGTATATATATTTAGGTATAGGTATATAATTTCAATCGCTATAGAATGTATGGAATGTCTGGAATGTTCCTGTAACGCCCAGCCCAGAGTGAGCTGGTGTAAACAGGATTGAGACTCCTTTATAGTATTGTGTAATTTCTGTTCGAGTTTTGTGTTTCCAGTCTCCTTATGATTTATGTGTAATGTTCCTTTAGGTATGTGACATCTCTCTCTAGGTTGTCTATTGCTGAGATTGGGTTTAAGTTAGGTCAGGCTTAGGGATGCTCATATTGACCGTTTAACTACTTAGGGAGCACCATACCGGCGCCGGTAGTCTTAAAAAAATAAAACTGGTTCACAAGTCCAAACAATCACAGTTCACAAGTCCTATTTCTAGGTTATATATGCACATGTTATATATTTACAGAAAGCTTAGACACTCAGGAATGTAACAAATGTCACCATTCTACAGTAGCTATAACAAAAATAATAATTTCCCCTCATAATGTAAGCTACGTGCCTTGTACACATGTGCCTCAAATTAAATGGAATGTCAAACTAGAAACAAGGCTAACACCGTCATTTATTTGGTTATATATTCATGTCTTATATGTCCTTAAAGCTTAGAATATTGGGATTCTAGCAAATATCTCAGTTTTAGTGTAGCTATAAAATTCACAACGTTACGACTACTTAATGTCAGCTACGCGTCTTGAAAAGAAAATGTTTTAGTTTTCACTTCATAGTAAATACATTAAGGAATAAAATCAAAGCTCACGAATGCAATATTTAAGTTTTAAATACATGTATCATATGTCCTTAAAGCATATAATGTTGGGGTTCTAGCAAATATCTCGGTTTTAAAATAGCTATGAAAACGAGATAACTATTAGTCATAATGTGACGTAAACAGCCAGTACCAAAAGCTTTTAGCTTGTTTACTCAACAAGCCATTTTTGTACTTAAACGTAAATCGAATGGCAAAAGGAAAACACGGCTAGCACCCTCATTTTTTAGGTTATATATACAAGTCTTATATCTCCTTAAAGCTTAGAATGTTGGGGTTCTAGTAAAAATCTCGGTTTTAGTGTAGGTGTAAAATTCACAACGTTATGGCGGCTAATTCAAACTACACATACGGCAAACAGTAATGTTTTTTTTCTTCTAAAAAAAACGAAATGCCAACTAGAAACACAACTTCCACGCTCATTTTTTAGGATATATATAAAAGTCTTATATGTTCTTAAAGTTTAGAATCTTGGGATTCTAGCAAATATCTCGGTTTTGGTGTAGCTATAAAATTCACAACGTTAGAGTACTTAATGTCAGGTACGCGTCTTGAAAACAATTACATTTTACTTAAGTAAATTCAGGTTAGCAGACGTCACTTATGTTAAGCTTTTAGTACAAAATATTTTACTTACGGTCATAAAATCCTTGTTTTTGGTCATCAAAGGGTCCCAGTAATGACTTAAAGCATAGTTTTTTCAGGTAAAATCCATCTTGAATGTAAAAATTGCATTTTCTTCCCGGACTTTTAAATCTACTCTAAATAAATGAAAAACTAGTGTATTTTCCCTGCACTTCTGAACAAAAGACGGATGTGAAAAGTGTCCAAAAGCTTAGCAATTTCAACATATACATCATCCTTATGAAACAGAGATCTTAAAAATGTGCAAGATTAACAATTTTAACCAAAGACTGACAGAGATAATTTAGCAAAGAAATGTTTTGTTCGTCTCAGGACCCGGATGTAAACGTCATCACAGTGCATTTTTTCTAAAAAATATAGTTTCACAAACAAAGCTATAGCTCACTGGCTGTTTACTTAATCACTACAAAATGTTAGACTAATGTGGCCAGCCCCTTAACAACATGATCTCTCTACATCTGATGTAGCAGAATTCAAATGCACCTTTAAAAGCAATTTTCCATGCCAAATCTATAATATTTACTACTTCTACTGTTGTACATTTTCCAGACCACTGCTCAGTACTTAGCGTTTTATTATTATTATTACTATTGTCATTATTATTTTAAACTTCTTATATTGTTGTAATTCTTGTTTTTAAGCCCACTGCATAGAATCGCCGTGCCATGTCAAAAGAATTTCTCTGCATAGGATGATGTATGTTATTCGATGTATATGATAAATAAACAACTTTGACTTTGACGATTTGAATTGGATCCAGTATCCTATCTTAATATATAGCATTAGTAGGGTTCTTTCAAAGAGGATATAGAAAAATAATATTATAAAATAATTATGCATTTTCTTTATTTCATCTTGTGCCATATTCACTGTGTATATTTGTTTGAAATGAATTTTACATATCCAAACATTTCAAAGTCTTTTCTTTAAAAAAATATCAACCATATGTTTGTACTTGCCTCAGGTCCAGTGTAACAAGAGTTTAACTTTGGGTATGTTTTTTTAGGCAGAATTTGACAATTAGCAGGCGAGGCTTAAGAGGTTAACCCTTAACCGAAATTAAAACATTTGACCAATTAATACTATCAGTTAAACGGTTAAGAAGTTTTTTTTATTCTTTACGTATATATAGCCTATATTAGTTTAATCATGTGGCATGTGTTTTTCCATGGACAGAAACGTATAACGCTATCGTATTGGGAAGCATATATTATTTTATCGGCTATAATTCATCATGCTCCTGATGCATTATAGCCAACAAAATAATGTTACCTTAAAATCAACACACACAGTGATTGACAACACGCACTTTATTTTCGGAGAGGACCATAATGGTAATTTCAATGAAATGGGTGCGCTCGGCAGATATTGTTAAGTTAGTATAACGCATAGCAAGCGTTAACAACATTTTGTTTTGTGTTAATAAAATATAGCCCTTATTTGCAGTAGGCCTCCTGTAAGCAACAACCTTGTTCCAGATTGTCACCGACTGTTTTCATTCTATAATTTGACAACTCGGTAAACACTGCATCAAGGCTACTTTCCTTTGATTGAAAACAGAAAGTGAAAACGTCTACGACAAATTTTCTGCGACATTATTTTGGCTGGTGTGGACTTTACGCCAGTGTAGTTTGGTGAACGACAGTGTAGTTTTGGATGACGACATAAGCAAGATCCAATCACTGAATAGATATAATTGTTTAAGAATATTCTCAAATAAATTCACATTAAATGGTGACCTTCATAAGAGGAGTTGACATTCAACAAACATTTGACAATAAAGAATTTTCAAGAGAATCCATTATGATATACACATTGTAAATTAAAGATCAAAAAAGGTTTCTCAATTAAATATTTCAAACGAGTGTGCTGTTAACTGACCTGCCTATGTATAGCCTTTAGTTAATGATGTTATAATAGCCATTGTGGATTCCAGAAGATAAACGAACTGGAGAGAATAAAAAACACTGCTTGCTGAATTAGTCAAATTTCTGAGTGGAGAATGTGGAATCTGCGCTTCCACTGGTTAATCCCTCTCCACCACACTTCGTGTGATACGATGTGCCCTGTGAAGGGATAGATATATATCGCCTATAGGATCTAGTGTTGTATTAATAAACTATGAAACAATTGTGAATAAATAGCTTACAAAAAGGCTACCTATTGTAGTTAATGTGGGTTTCTGTCAGTTGCAAATGGAAAGGGGTGAGCAGACACGAGCAGGTATCCTCCGGCGGCAGAAAGTGTCTGTCAAACAGCTGCTTCGGGCCACTTTTATTCAATATCGCGCGACATGGGTAGACCCAGGCCATTTGGGTACCATATCCAAAATGTTGTACCCAGAACAACATGAATTGTGTTTGCTTCTGTTGGATTGTGCGGGGTGTTATTAGGAAGTCAGTGAAACGCCCGACAATGTATTGAGCTGTGAGTGCAATAATTGTTTCCATTAAAATTCTGCTTATTGATGGTTGTGATGGGCCAAATCATCAGCATTGCTTTGCTGCAAACGAAGCATAATCACCACCTTCAATTCATCTGAAAATTAATTGCTGCATAAATGTCACTGGTGAAATGACGTTCCTCACTCAGTCGCTGACGAAGATGATGCCTGCTCTGTCCAAACAATACAGTTTTTAATTAATTGAGCAGCGTCAAACAATAAAAAAAAAACATTCTTCCTCTCCTAAAAGATTTGCGCACGTCTCTGTCTACGCCATCACAAGCCCCTACTGGCAACTCTTAACCACTTGAAAGACCTCTCGAGCGGTCTTAAATAGCTGGGAGAGTAAGAGTGATTCTTAGCTTTCAGAAATTTGATAACTTGCTTTTACACTTAAGTTTGAGAGTAGGAGTACATTTTGTCAATTCTCAGCACTTAAAAATAAAATGGCACTTTGAGAAGCTTGATAAATACGGGCCCTGTTGTTTAATGATCACGGTCAGCCGTGTTCTAGTAATTAGTTAAGCTTTGTGTGTGTGTGTGTGTGTGTGTGTATATATATATATATATATATATATATATATATATATATATATATATATATATATATATATATATATATACATACAATGGCCAGACTAGAGAGTGGTGTCCGTCATTGAATAATATATGTTCATGTTGTTGGAATGCTGTCTGGGAGTTATACTACAAGCATGTGAGTTGTGAAAAGAGTGTTGCTTAAAGTTTGGAAGTTAATGTGTTAGCTGTCAGTGTCCGTGCCACTGAAAGAGCATGTTAACCTATATAAGTATTCCCGTTGTGCACTCGCTTCAGCTGTTCACTGGCAACTGCATTCTGTATGTTTGCGGTAGGGTTGGGCATCGTTTTGATCTTAACAATTCTGATTCCAATTCCAATTCTTGATTTCGATTCCAGTTCTTATCAATTCCCGATTCTGATTCTTTTCACAGATTTTTTTAATTTTCATTCAATGCTGGTTTACAGTTTTGGGAGCTGTGGGTGTTGATAAAAAAAAGCATCTCTACAAGATGACATGCATAACTGAAACCAAACCAAAATGTATAACACAGTTTTGGTAGCTGACGGTGCTGATAAGAAAAATAATATCTCCACAAGATGACTTGCATAACTGAAACTAAACCAAAATGTATAACACAGTTTTGGGAGCTGACGGTGCTGATAAGAAAAATAATATCTCCACAAGATGACTTGCATAACTGAAACCAAACCAAAATGTATAACACAGTTTTGGGAGCTGATGGTGCTGATAAGAAAAATAACATCTCCACAAGATGACTTGCATAACTGAAAACAAACCAAAATGTGTAACACAAATTTGGGAGCTGTGGGTGTTGATAAGAAAAATAATATCTCCACAAGATGACTTGCATAACTGAAACCAAACCAAAATGTGTAACACAAATTTGGGAGCTGTGGGTGTTGATAAGAAAAATATTATCTCCACAAGATGACCTGCATAACTGAAACCAAACCAAAATGTATAACACAGTTTTGGGAGCTGTGGGTGTTGATAAGAAACATTATATCTCCACAAGATGACTTGCATAACTGAAACCAAACCAAAATGTATAACACAGTTTTGGAAGCTGTGGGTGTTGATAAGAAAAATAATATCTCCACAAGATGACTTGCATAACTGAAACCAAACCAAAATGTATAACACCATTTTGGGAGCTGTGGGTGTCTCCACAAGGTGATGATGCTGCACTAACTGCAACTAAACTAACATGTAGAACACAATGTCAAACTTACACCCTGATCTAAACTAACATGTACCCGAATCACATGTATACTCCCTGCATTAAAAACAGTTCTTGTTCAGAAATATGAGCATATCTGCCTTCTCGAGCAGTATGCGTGAACGTTCAGCACATATGGTCTCTCCAGCAGTTGAGAACACCCTGATTGTGTCGTCATCTCTCTCTGGATGCGGTCCGAGACACTGGCACTGTGGTCCAACTTTTGCTTAAAGCGTGGGTCTAAGGCTGTTGCCACTTCAAGAAAGTTCCCGATGTCCTCCTTGCTCTGTGAAATAAAAATGTTTTTAAAAATACAATTGAGTGACAGTAATAGAATAACTTAAAGTATTGTTCATGATTTTCTTCATTGCAAGTTCAACTCAGTCTTTTACCTGATACCGCTTGGACAAGTTTCCCCAAACTTGCTTTTTGAGGTTGGATACAAACACTGTCTCCCTCAACAACAGTAAAATGGATCTCAAGCTTTTTGAGGATTGGAAGTATCTGACCACATGTTGGGTTCTTTTCAGTAGAAACGCAAAATGTAGAAGTGTAAAGAACTCTCATCAGGTTGATGAAGTCTTCTGCCTTCCTGAAGTCTTCATCACTCAGCCGGGCAAGTCTGTGTGAGAAAGGATACATTTTCTGAATTTTTGGCAGATGTATCATTGTTATTGTTGTTTGCCCTTTGTTTGCTCCTACATGATCTAACATCAAACTCTCACTTCAAGTTAAAACTGAGTACACTCAAGCTGTTTAGTGTATATATGCTGTTTGAGGTGGATACCTAGATTTTCCTCAGTTCTATGATATATATCTCTACCTGTCCCTCTCCATAGTCTTTCTCAGCCGTTGATCCAAGCTGGCTGCTTGAATTGCAGGGTATTGCTCTAGGAATCTCTGCAGCATAAGGTAGAGAGAATTCCATCGAGTTCTCACATCAAGAATAAGCGAGTGTTGAGGCAGATCTGACACAGAAAATAAAATTACAATAAAAATAACGGAGATTATATAACAACATACAACTTTCATATGTTTTAGTGGCACTTACACATCGGACATGTCATTTTGTACTATTTCACAAAATGTAATACCTGCAAAATGTACTTTACTAAGAGGGCATTTTAATTACATGTATATACCATTCAAAGTGATAAAATGAAAAGAATCAGGGATTCTTACTGAGGAGATCCTGCTTCTCTCGCAAAACAACTTTTGCCATCAAGGACCTCTTCATCCACACGATGAAGCTACGGATCTTTCCAATCCACTGAGTCACTGCAGTCAGGGAGTAGAGACTTTGTGCTGCGAGATTGAGTGTGTGAGCAAAGCAGCCTAGCTTCACAAAGTGTAGCCTTTTTATGGCTATGTCCATATTTGCTGCGTTATCAACAGTAGCAGCAACTACCTTGTCAAAAATGGCAAATTCTGTCAGGATGTCAATGATCTCCTCTGCTACAACAGCTCCCGTCTGGGATGTGTAGACAGCCTTTGTTTGAAGCACTTTTTGCTTCATTTTGCCCCCCACTAAATAGTGTGCTGTTACAGTAAGATACACTGTAAATCCGAATTCGCTTAGTCAACCTAAATTTTTTTTGGAAACGGCTTGCACTTAAAACTTTTAGTTTAGTCAAATGGTAACATGAAAATATTGAGTACACTAGGCACAAAATAAATGTGTCACATTACCCTTTTTTGACTGTGAATTTATGTCTGATGAACTTAACTTTTTTATTCATACAACATAACTGATTTTTGTTTTCTAAGCATTCAATTGTATGTCATATACACTCAAAAAAATGACATTGTTCCAACAAAATCTAATTAGTTTGAAATTATTTGCTGTAATCTTGTTATATGAACTTGAATTAATTTAGTAAAGACTACGTTGTAGTAACAGAAAATTATTGAGTACAATATTAAGCCACACCTCCAGTAAAATTTCCCAGTATACATTGCCTTGTGTTACCTCTGGTTCAAACCAAATGGTTCAACCCATAATGGTTTAACCCTACAGGCAAAGCACGTTTCCTGTAAAGGTAAAGGGAATTCCCTTTTGGAATCCAGTTTCAGTTAGGCCAGCAAGATGTTATTCCTTATTTAATCTAAACAGTCATTACAGTTGCGGGTGCAAAAACATTTTTCATTAAATTATTGGATTATTTAGAAGAATTTATGCATTTAATATTAGTTTAGCAAGGGTGGAATTAATTAGTCAATATCCATACAAAACACTAAAATAATTAAACAATTCCAGGATTTCAACATACAGCAGAGCATGCTGGGAAATATCACATGAAAAGTATGACTGCTTGTCAAATGAACATAAAAACATTGAGTATACATTTTAACTACCGGTTACTAAGTTTAATTAACTATCAAAATATATGCTAAGTGCACAGTATATGTGTTGTTCATTGGCCTTGAACTAATTAAGCAATGTTTACTCTATATATTTTAGTAGAATAAACTCAAAACAAAAAAATTGTTGACTTAACGTAAAATAATTATGTCAACCTCACAAGGGGTGAATGTTTGTGTTAAGTGAACATAACGTTTTTATGTTGTTTTGACAGTCATGAACATTTGTGTGGACTTAACAATAACATTTTGTGTCATGGGCAGATTGGGGTTTACAGTGTAGTGGTCTTGAGCCATGCTACTCCAAGAATCACAAGTGAGGGCAACAGAGTTGACTTCAGCGAGCTCTAAGATTATATTCGATTTTTCTACCTTGTACCAAGTTGGTATTAACTGGTTCGCCAAATAGTCTCTGGTAGGGGGAGTGTACTTGGGGTTGATGGAATGGATCATATCCCTATGAACACAAAAACAAACAGATATAGCCTAACGTTAGGACCTAACAGTACTGTTACTTTAGCTCAGGGAGATAGGTAACAAGTTTGCTAGCTTAACAATAGTGTTTGCTTACCTAAACGTTGGGGATTCTACGTCAGAGAAGGGATGCAGCTTTTTCACCACATACACGGTAACTTTTTTTGTGACACTCTTCCACTTTCTCCGTTGTCATCTTTCCTTTGACTGCTAACGTGAACAGAGTTTCACGCTGCAGGTGAACATTAGCAGCAGCAGGTTTGCTAACGTTACTTGTTGTGTTAGAACTTTGCTCAACGTTACATTCGTCTAAGAGAGAAGAAAAAGAAGAGTAACGTTGTTATTCACCACAATTTTAGCAATTCGACAAAGCAACTTGTCCGTCTAAAATCTTACTTGCCTGATTGTGAAGGTAGTAGAAGGCTCAGGGTTGATTGAGGACGAGGCTGCAGCAGGACAAGGAGGCCGGCGCAGCACGTCGAACACAGTACATGTATTGATTTCCACACCATGCATGCGTAAATGTTTTATCATATTTGTGGTGCATCCTCCAATGCAAGAAATGCATGCACCACATATGTTGCACTGTGCCAACTTGGGAGTTTTTGAAGTAAAATGAAGCCACACCTTTGAGCGCCGCTTTGTGTGCTCCATGGCGTTGCTGACAACTCAACAAGAGCCTGGCAGTACGGTGGCTGGCAGGCCGCTATGGAAAGCAAAACTTGCACGTTTTGGAATCGATTATGGGAAAACAGTTTCTTCCCACAGGCCATTCGGCTGCTCAACATGGAACACAGACACTGATCGCAAATCGTCTGTTGAGCACTAACACTCTCTGGTCACTTTATGCTCTCTACATCTGATGTAGCAGAATTCAAATGCACCTTTAAAAGCAATATTCCATGCCAATTCTATAATATTTACTACTTCTACTGTTGTACATTTTCCAGACCACTGCTCAGTACATAGTGTTTTATTATTATTATTATTATTATTATTATTATTACTATTGTCATTACTATTTTAAAATTCTTATATTGTTGTAATTCTTGTTTTTAAGCCCACTGCATAGAATCGCCGAGCCATGTCAAAAAGAA
>JACXGM010033224.1:0-12412 GCA_016801145.1 Umbra pygmaea
GAATTGTTTGTGTTCAGTCCAATTTTGTGTCATAAACATTTAAATATTTTGTTTTTCAATCAAACTCATGGATGGTATTGTGTCTCTGGGCTCTTTGGATCACTGAAATCAAGCTCAGACACCTGTGATAATTAGTTTGCCAGGTTAGCCCAATTAAAGGAAAAGTACTTAAGAATGATGTTCCACTTAACCATGATCATCGTACTGTGAAGAGATTTGTGGCTGATTCAGAGCACATATGGGATTGTGCAGATAAAGGCATAATGAGGAAGGTTACTGTCAGACAATTTCATTGGATTAAGAGAGTAGCTGCTAAAATGCCATTACAAAGCAGCAAACAGGTATTTGGAGCTGCTGGTGCCGGCTTGCAGTTGTGCATAAACCTACTATTCGACCACCCCTAACCAATGCTCACATGCAGAAACGGTTGCAGTGGGCCCAGAAATACATGAAGACTAGTTTTCAAACTGTATTTTTCACTGGTGAGTTCTGTGCAACCCTGGATTGTCCAGATGGATGGAGTAGTGGATGGTTGGTGGATGGCCACCATGTCCCAATAAGGCTGTGACAACAGCAAGGACGTGGCGATGTCATGTTATGGGCTGGAATCATGGGAAGAGAGCCTCTCTTTCATGGGAAAGAATACCTCTGTGTCATTGGCTGCTATGGGTATAAAAGGAGAGATACTAATGGTGTGGCCCCCATCCTCCCCTGACCTCAACACTATTGAGAACCTTTGGAGCATCCTGAAGCAAAAGATCTATAAGGGTGGGAGGCAGTTTGCATCCAAACAGCAGCTCTGGGAGGCTATTCTGACATCCTGCAAAGAAATTCAAGCAGAAACTCCATAAACTCACAAGTTCAATGGATGCAAGAATTTGGAAGGTGATATCAAAGAAGGGGTCATATGTTAACTTGTAACTTGCCCTGTTAAGATGGGTTTGATTGAAATAGCTTTGATTTCTGTAAATTTGACCTCCCAATGCTGACAATTCAACAAATGACAAGATTCATGACTTCTACAAAAACAATGCAGGAGGAAACACTTACTTATAGCTAGTTGAAGACTTTAAAGGATCTAAGTGAGTGATGATTTCTCAGGTTTGTGTTGCAAGCAACTCCAAATGTCTCAGATTTTCACCTACATTTTATTTACATGCCATGACACATGACTAAAGCCAAAGCATACTATACCGTTTACTACATGAATTTACTACTACAAAAATCGCTGTGCTGCTCACATGATTCCTGCAATTTGTCGTCTTAACGTAGCAGTTCTCACTACCACCACCATGGAGTACAGGCTATACTGTAGGTACACACATGAAACGATTTAGAGGTAACTGCAAGTGTTTCACAAGCAATACACTATTTTATTTCACGTGACTTTGTCAGAAATTGAAGCTGAAAAAGACCACCAGCTTATATATAAGATGTTTGTGCAGTCATTTGTGTGGTAAAAATCAAGAGGGAGGAAAGTGCAATATATGGAGCAGATAATGGTTAGGGAGATGTGGGCAGCAACAGTTGTTTATGTTCTGCAAGTAGATATTTATTAAAAAAATTCTGAACACACATTTGTTTCGGTATCCCATTTATGCCAACTTCAAGCGTATAATTGAAAACTTCAAAGTTTTTCTCATTTGCTCCATCTCCTCATTGTGTTCATTTTTATTTTTATTTTTTTATTTTATTTTACCTTTATTTAACCAGGAAAAAACCCTCATTGAGATTAAACACGACAGGCAGCATTACATACATACATACATACATACATACATACATACATACATACATACATACATACATACATACATACATACATACATACATACATACATACATACATACATACATACATACATACATACATACATACACACACACACACACACACACACACACACACACACACACACACACACACACACACACACACACACACACACACACACACACACACACACACACACACACACACACACACACACACACACACACACACACACACACACACACACACACACACACACACACACATACATACACATACACACACACATACATACATACATACACACATACATACACACACACATACATACACACAAAAACAAATAACACAAAGCAACTGAATTAGCAATTAGTCAGAGGGAAACCAATGCAGTCCTTAACACATCACGTAAAACATCTACAACCCGATGTAGCTGCCTCCAAAATGATCAACATCCTCTTAAAAGTGACCAATGGGACCAGCTCTTTAAGTTTCATGCATTTCTGTAACATGTTCCATGTAGAGGGAGCAGCAAACTTGAACGCCTTTTTTCCCAGTTCACTTCTAACCTTTGGAACTGACAGAAGGAAAAGATCCTGTGAACGAAGATTATAATTTCCAGTACTATTTACAATGATATAGATCAGAAGGTAAGATGGAATTAAACCTAAAATAGCCTTATATATAAAGATATGCCAGTGTCGAAGTCTCCGTGTTGTTAGAGAAGGCCATCCAACACGTTCATATAGTTCACAATGGTGAGTAAGGGATTTGAAACCAGTGATGAACCTCAGAGCTCCATGATACACAGTGTCCAGTACATGTAAACTCTGAGACGAAGCATGCATATATTAAATATTCCCATAGTCCAGTATGGACATTAAAGTAGCAGCAACAAGCTTCTTTCTAGATTCGAATGAAAGGCAGGATTTAATTCTGAAATAAAAACCTAGTTTAAGTTTTAATCTTTTCGCTAGCTGCTGAATATGATGTTTAAAAGAAAGATTCATCTATTAAAATACCAAGATATCTGTACTTAGAAACACATTCAATCTTCGTATTCTGGAAAGTGAGGATTGAGGGCAGGTTTGATTTAGATATTGAGTTTGAGATAATCATGACTTTTGTTTTTTCAGCGTTTAAAACAAGCTTTAAATCATAAAGATTCTTTTGAAGTGTGTTAAAAGCAAGTTGTAATTTGGAGAGAGCCTGGTCTGGGGTGGGTGCTGAGCAATACAGTACAGTGTCATCAGCATAAAATTGAATTTTTGCATCAGACACGTTATGATCAATGTTATTAATATAGAGAATGAAAAACAATGGCCCCAAAACTGACCCCTGAGGCACACCTGTTGTTATTTTAAGGCACACCTGTTGTTATTTTCATAACATCCCTCACAACAAGATTATGTTTAGAAAATATCAAACCTGCCTGAAAAGATCATGGAGTCTAGGACAACTCAGAGACTAGCAAGATGCGTCGGTGACTCTACGCTAACGGGCCAGCTACCAGCATGTTGACATACTATACAGCTACGGCAGCCACTACTTAAAACCTAGCTATTGCTTTGTCACGAAAAAAGCAAAAAACTAATTAGAACTTAAATCATGTGGCTGGTTAGCATGTCTACATTGGCGACAAAGATTTTGTGGTGAGTGAATATTAAATGTTTTTATTTGATGGACAATCTTATTGGGAATCTTGGTGTTAAGACATGAAGAGAGAGGAATTATCCACCATGTTTTTATATTGGTCATCTCTTCAGGTTTGGCGTAGTGATATTTCCGTGATTAAGGCAACATTCTACATGCGGATATCAGGGAATTGTCACAGGCTTCGAACCCAGTTTTAGCCAATCAAATTGCAGATATCTCAGAACTCAATTTCTAATTCTCTTTTCACCACCCTTGCACGGTTGAGTAAATTTTCCTAGTTTTTTTAACTGTTAAACTCAAATATCAGAAATACTTTGAAAAATGTGTGTTGAGAACAATGACAACTTATTCTGCCTGCTAACATGAATGCCTTTTAATTATGTCTCCTGTGTATTGTTTTATAAATGCATCGGATGGTTTGACTAGTTTTATGTGTGCATATTAATTTAACCAGCACTCGTTTGGTGCCAGTACCCAATATTTATGTACTGTAGGCTAATTTGATGTTACATTATAAATCCCCCTTGTTTATTATAAGTAAGGCAATATAGCTATAGACTGGTAAACCCTTGTGCAGCGGTTTTGACTCAAAATGGTTTCCCTGAATGCCTCCCTATCTGGAGGAGAGTAGAATGCATAAAGGTTTTGTTTGATAGAAAAATCAGGAACAGTTCTCTGGGAACAAAAGCAATGAACCTGTACCCTCTATTCTAGCCTAATATCAACCATGTGGAGCTCACTAGTGATTAGGTGATTGATTGAATTTCTCCCCTGAAAGATCAGTTTCATGCTAGCTACAAACTCACCCAGGCTTCTCTTTAGCTACAACAACAGGCTTTTTAGTTACCGCAGCATGACAGGTAGTGCAGCGCTCTACAGATGCTCAGGCTGCAAACAGTTTCCTTGTGGTTTGCTCTCTAATTGTAATTGCTTCCTCCAAAAAAGCATCGGCCATAATCGGCGAGCAAAAATGTATTAATTATTAAAAAAACTCATAATCGGCCCTGATTAATCGGCCAATCCGATCAATCAGTCAACCTCTAATCCAAAGTACTACAGTTGATGTCATGTGGTTGTTAATTAGCATGGTGTGTGATCTGACAAGTGACTGGTTGTACCTGAGCAGGTTAATAATGTTTACTCTAAGGGGCTAATCACTTATCCAAACCAGGTATTTCAACTACATTTGTATAATTATTCAGAATTGTTGTAAGTTTTATTTTCACTTTGATATTGAGAGTTAAAATGTATAAAAACAACTGTTAAAATTAAGATTTAATTTATTTTATTTCCAGGGTGTAATGTGACAAAAAGTAAGGTTTTGACAGGGTATGATGATTGCCTATAGGCACTTTACACCATACATCCAGACGTGTACATTCCAATAAGTTTGGATGTTGAATAACATAGATTCACTTTTCATTTAGGGTATTTGTGTCTGCATCCGTTATTAAGAAGTTACAACTGTTTTTGTACATCAACCCCTATGTCAAGGCACTGAAGATATTGTGACAATTGGCTTGACTGGTGTTTGGATGATTTTTGCAAGCATGAAAGCTGTCAATGTCTAGTGTTGTTTCTAGGCTCTGTGTTGGCTTTTGGCATCCGTCAACATAAGAACCAAAAAGGGAGGTGTCATAGCCATTGTGAGGCTGAAAATCTGAAGGAATTGAACCAAAACTGCCAAAACCATAACTGTCTGCTACAGAAGAAAAGAAATATATATTTAACAGGTATATTTCATGAAAGATATTTAACATACCACCATATCTGTGAAATATGGTGACGTTAGTGTTATATTGTAGGAACAATTTGTCAGTCTCCTATATGTTAAAAAAGTTTGAAATATCCAATAAATTTTGTTCCACTTCATGATTGTGTCCCACTTGTTGTTGCTTCTTCACAAAAAATTACAGGTTTATATCTTTATGTTTGAAGCCTGAAATGTGGCAAAAGGTCGAAATGTTCAAGGGGGCCGAATACTTTCGCAAGGCACTGTAGTTAGTGCATCTGACTGGTGTTTTGTCCCCAACAGCCAAGGTGAAAGCTCTGTCGTTGTGTGTGAGCAACATATGCGTCGTCCCAATACATACAGAGGTCAATGGAGATACATGCAGGCACACAGCAACACAGCTCAAGTATGCATCTGTTGACTATGTCACCCCTACCCTCGTGCTGTATGTATGTGTGCAGATCTCGTAAAACAACAGTAAGGCATTGGGGCAACGGGTTGGATATCAACAGCATGTGCTTTCTGTAGCCTCGACCACCCAAACACTAACACTGGTGGTCCTATGTCATTTAACAGGGGCCATAGAGGCCCTGTGATGTCACGAAGGGTAAAACAAAAAACTGATAAGGAGAGAGAGTGAAAGAAAAACAATGAGACATAATAGAATAGCAGCAAGGCTGGCAGTGTTGAGGGAGGGGGGAGCACCTGAGCTTTTGCCCCCCCACACGGCCACCCAAACAGCCCGCCCTCCTCCAGCTCCCCACTAGCCTAAATATCTCTTCATCAGTTTACACAGGCCAAGGAGCCAATCACTTCGCCTGTCTGTCTTTGCAATGGAGATGCCTGGTTTGACGACTAGATGGAGACCGATAAGTGGATATTTAATTGACCTTAAAAGAGGATACTGAGTGGATTGTAACTGGTTGGTGGAATGAGTTGTAATGTGTGTATAATGTCTCCTTGGGGAAGTGTGTGTGTGTGTGTGTGTGTGTGTGTGTGTGTGTGTGTGTGCGCGTGCATGTGTCAGGAGATGCAGCTGTAGATTAGCGGAGTACATCATGAAGAGGTTAACTTGGCATCAGGCAACTTGCATGCATTCGTGAACAAACATGTAGATACACTTGCGTTCGCGTAAAACTGCATGATGGCATCCCCAATGTGAACTTGGACAGGAAACTTACCAATGCCCTCTCCCCACCGCTCTCTACCCCATCCAGGAAGTGACCGGGTACAAGGCCTGGTTTCTGGCAGCCATCCTGGCCATTTGTTTGTGCTTAATGTGGTTCTGGCATGCAACAGCAGGGGAATATGTGAATGGGGAGCTGTGAAAGGCGATCTGTCCGTCCTCCAAGCTGCCCTGCATGCCTCCTCACCCAGGGAGCTTAGCCCTATAATCACCCCTGGTCCCTGGGAGGGAATCACAGACACCCAGCTGGCTGCAGCCTGCTAACTCCTCATTCCTTCTAGGTTCCACAGAAAGCAGACACACACAAGCCCGCCCTTTCCACCCTGATCAGCCATGAATCCTCTCCTCCAGCAGGATGACAGGTCAGGGCGGCAGTGCAAGGTCAATCATGAGCATATACAAGTCCTAGCCCCTGACTTCTTTTTTACCCTGTATCTTCACCCCTTGGTTACCCACGATCTGCCCCACACAGACTGATATGATTCATGCCACCTCTGAACTGAACAGCTGCTCTCTAAACCCTGCTTATCCTCCTGCATCTAGATGGCTGTGTGTCCTGGAACAGTGTGTCTGTAAATCTACATGTCTGCTGTGAACTCCTGTTCATTATACTATATTCCATTTGAATATATGCTCATCAAACATTGCATATGATTGTATGTACTTTGGGTAGGATTTGTTGTTTCTTCCCACAGATAATAGCAGCAACATCACACCAATGCTATGTATCTTAACAAATAAAGGTCATATTGATTCATATTAAATCACAAATAAATGAGCACACACACAAGTAGTTTAATGACATGTTCAAATGCTTTGGGCCAAAGGAGACCACACACTAACTCAGTTTATCTTGTCTGCTGAGTCGATATGTTTTATCGAAAACCTTTTTTTCCTGTATGTTCATGTGTGCCTCTCTTTGCAGGAGAGCAGATCTGATTGATTACCCTACCCAGTCCAGGGCAGCGCCTGGTTACACCAGCCAAGCAAACTATTACCCCCGACAAGGCCAATCTAATCCATCCCGCCAGCAAGCGCCCCGGACCACCATGGCTTTGCAGGCGGACCCCAGATACCCATCCTTGCCCAACCAAAACCGGGCCACCAAGCGTCAAGATGTGCCCCCCTCTCCCATGCTGGGCAACCCTGCTGTTCGCTACGATGCCCTCGACAGGGGGACTTACCGTGACGCCAGTCCTGCCCGCTTCAGCAGTCCTGAACGCTACAATGCCGGCTACAGGGATGGGAGGCAAACTGACCCAGGCCAGAGGAATGGCATGATCGGAGCGGTGTAGGCGTTGTCTAGGCTTTGAAAGTTTTGGAAATGTTCTCATAATTCCCAGATTTTCCAGAAATCCAGATTTCAGAAATTACTCTTTCTTGAATCCAGGAAATCCCTCCCACCTACTTTTTTAGTGTAGGCAGTCCTGAAGATAGCTGATTGGTGTAGGAGATACCAGACCTCTCATAGGATTGTGCCACTGGTGACAAACTTTATCTGTCTAGCTCTTTAAGATCTCCAAACACAAAAGCAGTGAGGGGAACGGAATGGTTCCATTTCAAATGGAACACTGTTCCCAATGTAGTGCACTTTTTTTGTCCAGGGCTAGCATAGCTTGCAGGTAGGGAACAAGGACCAATTTGGGATGCAGGTATTGAGTGGTTTCTAGGACCAGCTGGCAGAGAGTCACCACTCCTGTTTGTTCCCAATGATTTCAAAAGCAGTGAAGGTCTGTGTGTTTATAAATGTTTGTGGTTATACAGTAAATGTGTGTGTATCTCTATGCATGTATTTGGATGTAAATAAAATATATTGACCAGAGGTGGAATTACCAAATGACAGTAGAAATATAGTGTACATAATCAGAGTTGTTTAAGTATATACCATCAGAGTGGTTGTTGGCTTAGAAAATGAATTCTGAAAATGTTCTCCACAGGCCCCTTACCTTCTGCCAAACATTGATGGTGCAGGGATAGTGAATTAATGGCTAGCTTAGCACTCTAGTCCCAGTATAGTGCACTGCTCCATAGGGCTCTATTTTAAAGTCGTGCCCAAAATGGGGCACAGGGTGTTAATCCAGATGCGAGTAAATGATATATTTCCTTCTAATGTGTATCTTCCATTCACCTTTTAGATGTTTTTTGTAATATGTTTTTTATTTTGGTTGTGGCCTTACGTTTCAGGAACTGTGTTTTGCCTTCGAGAACATTCTACATTCAGTAATGTTTTTTTTAACAGTACACTAAACAATGTGTGGTGTGATTCATATTAGTTAGACGCCTTGGTAAACCAATGAAGTGCTCTTCATTGACTAAATATATTTATTCCTATGATCCATGTGCTAAATTGTACCATAGTCCCTCTAAAGTTCATTAGGTTTGACCAAAAGGAAACATAACTACTGTGTACAGAAATAAAAGCCTAAAAAGACCACAGGCAGCTGTTTGGAAATCCCCACACTGTGTTTCTTGTCATCTATATAATTTCCCTTTGATCACAGTACAGAAGCACAGTGACTGACTGTGTGCTGTTGTTTTTGTTTCTTGTCATCTATATCATTTCCCTTTGATCACAGTACAGAAGCACAGTGACTGACTGTGTGCTGTGTCACATGGATACATTTTACTGTTTGTTCATACATGCATGTTGTTGTATAATACCTTTTGCATTAAATATATATTGGAAATGATCATAAATGCATATGATTTATAAATGTTTTAATTTATTCGCCAGTTCAGCTTCCTCATTGCACAGGTTGGTGAAATAAGTTATGCAAATGCTCACAATTATGACAACTCATTTTGCCCAAATAATTACGATTTTCAACCAAATGTAGCCTTCCTCATCAAAATAAATGCCCCTTTCCAATAACAGAGGTGCTCGAGGTGCCGATGAAATGGCAAGCTAATCCTTGTGTATGGCTCTACGTTTGACCAGGGTCTATACCAGCTCATGCCCTCTTGTCAAAAATAGTGCACTACCTAGGTGATAAGAGAACCATTTTGGGAGTAGACCCAGTTTCAATGCTGATAAAGACTGCATCACCCTTAACAATTAAGACTGAGATGATCTCAGCACTGAAGTGATTACTGCCCAATTTGCTCCTCAGAAAAGGAAGATCTGTCTGATTGGCTGAATTAAAGGTTGAAATGAGGATAATTAGAATCTGCAGAGAGCTCGTTTTTATCAGTTAGCATTTAATTACTGCCAAGACCAGGAAGTGTGGTTCAAACTTCATCACAATCGGAACCGTTCTCTTACTCAGTCCTCTGCTTTTGTTCAAAGTCTGTAGCCCAAAAGGAGAATAGGTTGTGATTGTGAATGCAGTTTCAGCTTTTCAGTAATTACTGTGAATGGTAGAAAACTGTAGCATACTCTAACTCGTGTCCATTATTGCGCACCATAGAAAAATATTTTTCAATGGAAACAGTTAGATTAAATGGTTTATTATTCCAGGTAGTTCCTCCTTGTTTATGTAAATACATTCTAGACATTATGGATAAAGACAATCTTGTCAATCCAATCTTCAAGGTTGCAGAATATGTTATGGTAAGCATCCAACACAAAGTGTACTTCAATATGGCTGCCAGGTCTTGGCTCACTAAAAGAAACAAACTTTGTGGGTCCCTGTAGTATAGTGGGCATAGTCGCTGTATTGCAGAACAGACTACATCATGGTAGTCAGTGGTTCGAGCCTGATTATAGGTTATCCAACTACCTCCAGCAAATTGGCATATCGCTGTCTGGGATTTGAGAGAAGTCAAACAATCTACCTTGTCACTTACCTCTCCAGTGATCAGATCAGGTCCCTGTAAATTCAATCTTGGAAGTATAGTTTGTAAGTGTAAACATCCCACACACCTGACTAAAGGCTTCCGTGTTGGATTAGCAGTGCGAAAATAATCAGCGGCTGGGCGACATGGTTGGATGAAACGTGAGCGCCTTTCACAATCCCACATCTGTCCAATGAGTTGCAGAGCTGCCGACATGGCAGGGTCAGTGGGAAATGGGAGCGGAGAAAAATGAAGAAAAAATGAAACATTCAATTTTAATCTGTCCTTTTATACATATTGTACTTTAATAAGCGCCAAGTACAGTATGTCTTGGCAGGTCTGTCTCCCCAAACCTCTGTCACACCCTGACTTCCACACTGTCATCTATAGGAAACACATTGTTTATAATCTTCATGTCAAGGTCTCATCTTTCCCCCACTTGAGAAAAATGTTCTCTTACTTCAACAGAAAGCCTTCCACAGGAAGACAAATCTGCTGAGGCACATTTCCACTGTGTTTTCTACATCCTCTGTCAGTTTGGGAATAGCTGATCTTTGTCATTCTGATCGAATTTTTTTAAGTGGCTGGTTTACAGGGGTGATGTGAGTTAATTTGCACCTAATTCCACATAAACAAACACTCAAATCCCAAAAAGAATACATGGCTCGATGTGCTCTCTAGTTTTTGAAAGCGAAAAATAGGCAGAGACCATATTCCCTCGATATATTCATCAGCTTATATATTCCGCTGGCGCCTCCTGGCCCACCTTAGCTTGTTAGCATGTGTCAATCAAAGTCTCACTCTGGGGAGGCCGAAGCAGAAAGGAGTTATCACTCCCATGCAGCCACAAAAAACGGGAGCCGAGGAGTAAGACGGGAGTCCCGTACACCCTCACATTGCCCGATTCGTAATACGGCTTGCTCTTTTCTTGACCTCACTCTCTTCATAAAAGTAACATTCTGACACATTAGGCCGTCTTCCATCGTCCTTCTGTCGTCCCCCATTCATTTCAATTCCCCATCATGACATCAAGAGCTCCGTATCAGAGCAAATCAGACTTCACTATGAATCCTGAGTGGATTTCCTCATTTCATTATACACTTCATTATAAACCCAGGTCTCTACAGTTGCATGCCAAATGGCACCCTGTTCCATATATTGCACTGCTTTTGTTCAGTGGGCTTGTGCACTAAGGGAAAAGAGGGATATTTGGGATGCAGGCTGTATAGGGTTATGGTCTATAGGATTAGGACAGCAAGCGGTTAATGTGGAGTTAAAACGGGAATGTTTAAGTGGAGATTGGAATGACAGACTGATGAGGTATCTAGACATTGACCTGTCCTTCATCTGCCTCCTATCCATTGGGCTCATACAGCCAGATGCACAAAGCTCTGTGGCTGCTGAAGCTTTTACCCTTAAATACAGTACTAGGATCAGCTTCCTTACACACAGTACTAGGATCAGCTTCCTTACACACAGAACTAGGATCAGCTTCCTTACACACAGCACTAGGATCAGCTTCCTTACACACAGCACTAGGATCAGCTTCCTTACACACAGTACTAGGATCAGCTTCCTTACACACAGTACTAGGATCAGCTTCCTTACACACAGTACTAGGATCAGCTTCCTTACACACAGTACTAGGATCAGCTTCCTTACACACAGTACTAGGATCAGCTTCCTTACACACAGTACTAGGATCAGCTTCTACTCTGAACTATTCCAGTTTAAACTATTCAAAGGGATATGAGTAGAATGTTTGTAATGGTTGCTCAAACATACCCCATATACACTCACCTAAAGGATTATTAGGAACATCTGTTCAATTTCTCCTTAATGCAATGATCTACTCAACCAATCACATGGCAGTTGCTTTAATGCATTTAGGGGTGTGGTCCTGGTCAAAATAATCTCCTGAACTCCAAACTGAATGTCAGAATGGGAAAGAAAGGTGATTTAAGCAATTTTGAGCGTGGCATGGTTGTTGGTGCCAGATGGGCCGGTCTGCTCAGTTACTGGGATTTTCACGCACAACTATTTCTAGGGTTTACAAAGAATGGTGTGAAAAGGAAAAAACATCCAGTATACGTCAGAATTTGGCGTAAACAGAATGAGAACATGGATCCATCATGCCTTGTTACCACTGTGCAGGCTGGTGGTGGTGGTGTAATGGTTTGGGGAATGTTTTCTTGGCACACTTAAGGCCCCTTAGTGCCAATTGGGCATCATTTAAATGCGACGGCCTACCTGAGCATTGTTTCTGACCATGCCCATCCCTTTATGGCCA